>JAFIRS010003366.1:0-139878 GCA_018342105.1 Gonioctena quinquepunctata | reverse complement strand
CGATTTCAACATCGATTTTAAAGTAGAAGTTTTGATCGTATCGGTGTCCCCGGAAACAAAATTTTTCATGTACACCGAGATAGATGAGATTGCACACAAGAAAGTGAGAAAGAGAGACGAAAAGCGGAGCAAATATTCAAGCTTAATGAGTATCGAAAAAGGCGCTGAGGCCACACGGGCAGGAAACATTTCCTGCCCTTGCAGTTTAATATACTATTTTCAACGTTGAAAATTTTTTTTTTTGCAGTGCAAAAATGATTCACAGAAAAAAACATAAAACATTACTTTTTGAAGTTAATTGATTATTAATTATTTATTATGAAAGGGTTTAATTTATTAGAATAATAATTGATGGAAGTTTGAACATTAACTTTCAATGTAGATACCCGAAGATGTTTTACCTTGCTACTGCTCAGAAACGGTAGATATTTCTTGGAAAGTTAATTCCACCATTTTGTAAAATATTTTAATTTGTTTGGAAGTAGATGACCAATTCAAAATTTCATTAAGGCCTCCATTCACTGGCGAGCGCGGTCGGCCAACATTGTTAGGCTCGCCGTACATTCGCCGGTGTGTGTGTGTGTGGCGCCAACAAGAGCGCAACCGCGCTCGCCAATTTTCAGTTAACGTTGAAAACTTGGTTGGGCGTGCTGTTGCGCTCGTTACTTGCTCGCTAGGTGTAGTTGGCGGAAGAAATAATCGAGTGAAACCGACCTGTTCCTTCAATTTAAATAATTGAACATGGCTGAAAGAAAGCAAAACAAGCAATAATTTATGAAGGATTTTATATCTGTATACAAAGAACATACTGCTCTATGGAAAATTAAAGCACCGGAATATTCAAATAAATAAAAAAGATATGGAAAATTGACAACGGCTATACTGTGAAAATATAATTAACAGAGCTTTATATAAAGCCGCATTAAAAAAACTTTCAGAAAATACAACTTTGATGGTATACATCGTATGAGAAAAAAAGCTTCAAGAGAATCATTTTTAACATTAATTCCATTATAGCCGGCGAGGAAACTCTTTCAACACAAAATGGTTCTACCATTACATTATCATCAGCAATAGCTAGTCAGGTCACTTGTACAAATGATCAAGAAATTTTTTTGACAGTTCTAACAACCATTCAAATTTTGTCATTTTGTGCCATATGAAACAATTTCACCCAATCATGTCAACATTACACTGACTATTCCACGCACCTTGGAATTTCCACAAAATCTGTCCAATCAGAAACCAAAGACAGCTTGTATTATCGCGAAAACACCAGCTGTCTTTCAATTCTGATTGGTCTATCAGCATGGTGTTTTCAACGACGTAACCATGGATACGGATCGCAATGCAAAGTTTGACGTTTGACCAAAAATAATTGTAGTTGCAAACGTCAAAATTAGTCGCTTCGGTGCTACTTCAAACGAAGTAATAGAAAATATACCCAGTAACACAAAAAAATCAAAATCTTATATTTGGAGACAATTTATGACGTTCTGTGCGGACCGCAACTACAAATTAGATGCATAAAATAGCAACGAAAGATTAGCATTCATTCTAAAAGACTGGGCATTCAATATGCGGGAAATTGATGGTAGCGATTACAAGGAGAGGTTATTAAAACCATATGGAACACTACTGCAAAATTAGTACAAGAAAAATATGTTTGTGAGTATCAGAGATATTTTGATCCCTTCAAAGATATAATGTTAAAGGAGGTGAGGGCGGCTCGAGATAGTAAGAGAAAATTGTTGCAAGCTGTACCCGAAAAAAAGAAAATGAGTTCTGTCGCCATGACTTCAGACGAATATAGAAATATGTGCTTACAATGGGACGAGGGCACGCCAGAGGGACTCCAAAAGAAGTTTTTTCACATAGCTGCAGTAGAACTAGCTTGGAGAGGTAACGAATCAACTTTTTCCATGTTACATTTTTATAAGGAAGAGACTGACAACAAGGGCTGTTCAACAAACAGAATTGCATATAACCCGATATTCTCCAAAACCCGCCAAGGTGGTAATAAAAACTGTGCAGATACTAAATGGCTTAGTCAAAATTTGAAAAATCCTGAAATGTGTCCTGTGAGATTATACCGGAAACTTATATCGAAAAGGGGAATTATTACCAATGATAGACTTTATCTGACAGTGAATGGCAAGTGGAATAAATATAATAATAATAATTGGTACAAGAATTGCCCTATTGGTATTAATACAATATCAAAATGGGTAAACTCCTGCAGAAAAGATAGGATTAGACGCTAAAAAACTAAAAATAACAAATCACTTTAATCGTGCCACTACGGTTAGGTTAGTGAACAATAAGCTATGAAAATTACTGGACATGGAAGTTCGAACTCGATGAAACCGTATTTACATCTTAGTGCTGAACATCATCAGAATATAGAGAATACTTTTAGGAGTACTCCAAGTACATCAAGTAATAATACCAACAATACATTGTATCCACCTAATAACGGTCATACTATTCAAAATTTTTACAATTGCACCATTTATAATAATTATAGTCGAGAATAATGTATTATGTTCGTGTTCATAAAAAATTATTTATTGTTATAGGTAACAAATAATAATCAAACAAATTGTTTATAGTTAAATTATATTTCATATTAAAATTAAATTTGAATTTATCTTATAAGTCTGTCTTTTATTTCTAACTCAACTGAGTTGTTGAGAAACACCACTCGTCCGCGGACCTCGTGGTGTTTTCAGCCAACTCAGTTTCGTTTAGAAATAAATCGACAGACTTATCGCGAAAATTCAGTCACTAGTGGTATTACTACTGATAATTGCATTCAGTGCAATTATCAATCACTATGACAACACGATTTAGTTTGACAACTTCATTCCAAATAAATTTCAAAATGTCACGTTTTGGCAATGCGAATGTTCAAAGTATAAATGCGCTAATCAAAGAAAAAAATCCCAGAAATTCCACCTCCAGTCACAAATGTATTTGGGGAATATTTATGGAATTTTGCTGCGAACGATAATATCAATTTAATGAACATAGGAGCTTAGAAGAATTGGCGTTGATACTAAAAGATTGGGCGGTCAATATGAGAAAGAAAGACGGGACCGAATTTAAATGTGGAACGTTTCGTGCAAACTTTTGCAAGAAAAGTACTATAATGACTATAATATAGTGATTGACCCGTTTAACAATATAGTATTTGAACCAGCCCGAGATGCCCGCGATGCAATCAGGAAGAAACTACAAGCAGATCCATGTAAACGACCAGTTCAGTTTCGTTAAATTTGTCTGAAGTTAACAAAATAATATTGCTATGGGATGAAAATACTCTTGAAGGTCTTATGCGTAATTTTTACCATATTGCCACTGGAAAAATGAAACTGACAAATGGTACGATCAACGAATCTAATGTTAAGCTAAATTTTAATAATTGTACTTTCACTAACTGTACTTTTAATAAATAAATAAATGTTTCATTGTGTTGAGTTATCAATTTTTTTATTAAAAAAATTTCCACCGAATATCTCTCGGACAATGACAAATGCCTCATAATTTTATGACAAATATCTCAAGCTCGTTGCTTGGTAACAGCCCTCAGCCTTCGGCTTCGGGCTGTTACCCTGGAACGAGCTTTCGATTGTCATAAAATTATCTCATCTATTATCAATGTCCTAGGGATATTACTACTAGAAACAGATCTAACGTCTACGGAGAGAATGGCCCCCACTATAGTATCCTACGTTACCACAACACCAGTTCAATAACATCTGAATATACAAATCCTGAAACTAACTCGATTTTTACTTCAACAAATGTCCAGAATTACTTTCATAAGTTTAATCCAAATGGTTTATTCTTTTCATAAACAAAATTAATAATTAGAAGGCTTTTATTACTATGATTAACTTTGCGATACACAGAGTACAAAGTATATTATGTTAATTTTTAAAAATGTTTAAACATCTAGTTTTGTAATGAGTAAGAATCAATTTTATGTTTATGTTAATTTCTGTGTTTGAACTTCTATTTTGAAGTTGAAGTTATTTATTTTGAAGTAACAGTATTATGTATAAAGAAAATACATTTTGTTACCTTCATGTATGTCTTCCTTGAATCTTCAAATATAGCGCATGTGTCGGGAATAATCTTCCCTAATAACTGAGGTGAATAATCATGGAAAGTTTCAAACATTCCAGAGAAAGACCATTTGCAAAAAATCTATCAAATAATTTATGTATATTAAAGTTGTTTTGACTGAAACAATCTCACATTTACCTTAATGTAGCGACCGGCAGAGACAGCTTGCCTCAAAATTCTTCCTTCCCTATGTAAGGTGTAACTAGTTATAAAAAAAAATTAAATGTATTTTCATCCACTCTTAGATCATTTCTGTAGTCATCTCGACATGAGGCTCTTAATTCGTTTAATAAATTTAAATCAGGGTAGCTGTCTTTTTGTTGTAACCAGTAGGGAACACACATGATTTCTTTGCCTCAATTCGGTCCTCAAAAATCATATTTTGTGAAAATAATTTCTCTAATCCCAAAATTTTGTGGAAAATTTCAAGTTCAAAATTACTCCCCAATTCAAACTCGATTTGACCTTCACTTGTATAACTTTCCCCAAACACTAGTGCTAGTTGTGGTTGTTTCAGGAATATTGACAGACAATACTGTTTCTTACAACCCAAACATTAATTCAGGTTCACTTTCAATGTGATGTTTCAGTAACAAGTGAATAAACTATGATGATAAAAATATCAGTACAACATATAAAGGAAGGCAGATGAAATTATAGTAGACACTTCGAAGCAACCACCGGTAAAAAATGTAACTATTGAAGTAACGATGAATACGTCCATCAGAGGCGCTAGGCGTACGATTTTGGAAGTGATGACAAAATTGGTGTTTTCAATTTCGAATTATGAAAAACGTAAAAAAACCTATGTTTGTTGCTGAGCTTTCTAGGTGGCAAGCTTTATGTAAAAATATTCTAGAAAATGGGCACATGCGTGTTCGCTGTTCTTCATCCACATTTTATTTTTCTTCTTTCTAACCTTTTCACAGTCATTCGCAATAATTACCAAAGCTGTTATCTAGTTTTTTTTATAACGGCATAATTTTATATTCACAAAGCCAAATCCCAACGACACCGAAGGTTGTCATAATATGTTGAGCCTCCTAAAAAACGCCAACAATGTTGGCCGACCGCGCTCGCCAATGAATTGGGGCCTTTAGAAATCTCAATTTTTAACCGACGAAACCAAAAAGGAGGAGGTTCTCTAGTCGACGCGTATATTTTTTTATTTTTTTTTATGTATGATCACGCATAACTTTTCACAGAGCACTTCGATTCAGATTATTCTTTTTTCATTGGATGTACTTCAAAGTTTGTCTCATTTGAATTTGAACAAAAAAATCTATTCCTAAGGGTAGCAAATGGAGGAGATTGATCGTTCACCCTCTGATTCTATCAGGCATAACTTTGTAGTGGGTTTTCCGATTTGGATGATTCTGTTTTTATTAGATAGGGTATATCTCATAGTTGATCATATTTCAATTTGGAATGAAATAGGGGATGATTGATTTTCCACTTGTGAACATTGGCACACATATGTAGTTGACATTGACAGATCCTCCTACATCCGACACAATAATTACATTCTATAAAAGGATGGAATTATATACAAAGTGATAAAATCAACTAACCAGAACTTTCAAAAATAATTTATATTATATTATATTTCCAGCGTGGCTTTAGCCGGGGAAATAGTTGTTTTCTGTTAGACATTCACAAAAAATAACTTCATTTTAATCATAGATTTTTCAATTCACAGAATAATCTTTCTATCAATATTCAATTGAGAATGTTTCCCTTTTCAACATGAATACCCCACAAGAGGTTATCTTGACGATGGAAGATAGTGACTAAAGTTTATCTTTCAGTCGCAGATGATTCCACATCTGATTTTATGAACATCCTATTTATATTTTCAACAAATCAATAGAAAAATCATATTATTTAACAGTTAATAGTTGAAGTTAGCTAGGTAAGTAAGTATTTTGGAATCAAAAATTAAGTAGGTAGTAATTAGTAGATTTCAACTACAAAAAATTTAAAAATAAAAACTTTTTAACAAAAAATTAAACCGACGAAAAAATCCACTGAAAAGCAAAAAATAAAATAAACCTTCTTAGTGTTAATGATAATTGAGCTCCTAAACTAATGTGAGTAACTAATTTTGAGTCGGCGCCAAACAAACTAGCAATTGAATTAGGTAAAGCGTAAAATGATGGCAGCGAGATGCTTAGCGGCGTTTTGATTACTTCTTCAAAGTAATATAATGATCTTCGATTATTGTTTGTTTGGCGCCGAATCAAAATTAGTTACTCACATTAGTTTAGGAGCCTAATTATCATTGAGACTAAGAAGGTTCATTTTATTTTTTGCTTTTCAGTGGATCTTTTAGTCGGTTTAATTTTTTTTTTAAGTTTTTGTTATTTCAAACTGTCTTCTATATATGCTTCTGCTACTATGCTTCTGCTGCCACCGTGACATTTTATGGAAGTAATGTCGCCCCTTGCAATGGCCAAAAGAGCTTCTCCAAAAACCTGCCCTTATACAGGCCAGCCATTTTGCGATCAAGCTGGAAATGTCTCCTATTTTATTCATTGCCATGTGTTGGTTAACACATTTTCCTCTCGATTATTTCAAAAATAATCTTTAACTTGCTGTATGGGGCGACCGTAGTGTTCTATACCTGCGGTATATCTCAAGATAATAAGAATTTGAAATAGTAAAAACTAAATTGTTGAAAATAATATAAATATAATAATTGACCAAAAAAAATTCTTGTTTTAAAAAAGCGTGAGGTGCTTGATATATTATCTTAATGTAATTATGAACATTAAGTAAAGAGCAACCCACGATTTTTTACATAAAAGAAAATTTTGTGGTCAATGACTTTATTCTTATTATTTCCAACATTCCAGTCCTTATTGCTTTATAAGCGTGTTTTTCAGTTTTTCAAACTATAATTTTATTTTTAACTCTTTAGTTCATATTGCTAGAATAGACTTAAAAAGACTTCAATTGATTCCTCCACATGAGCTGAAAACTATAACAAAATTTTGGCGAATGTGCATTCGCTATATTTTGAAATGTGAATCATGCTATGAAGAACCAGTGCATTCGCCATCTTTAAAACGAAAATTATTTTTTTCTGACGATTTAAGTGAGAACACCAGGCCATAGCTATGAAATTATAGTATTGTCATCGGTTCTTAATATGTGTGCAAAATTTCAAATACTTCGGACATCTGGAAGTGGGTGGAAATTGATTTCAAAGATTCCAATTCCCATATTAACACATAAAATAAATAATTTTATTTTCCAATAAGACATATACAATGTATAGGAAGAGTCAGTATACAATGTATATAAATAGTGAATATATAATATACAGTTAAAAGTAGAGTATTGTCAGCGGTAATTAACACACACACACACATAAACACCTATGCTCAATGTACACATTTTGATAAGATCTAGCTAACTATTGAAATATTCTTCCAGCGAATAGAAGCATTTTTCAGTCAAGAATTTTCTCAAGGAGCTACTGAACTTTTTAATATATTTAATTTCTCTTAAACTTTCAGGTAAATGGTTGAAAACATACAAACCCATTATTGTGGGTGAATTACTTGAGACCTTGTATTTTGTAAAGGGAATATGGTATTTTTTCTTTTGGCGTGTGTTCACGGAGTGGAAGTCGCCCGTTAAAACAAACTTTTGTCTATTTTTTAAAATAAATACAGACAGCTCATAAATATAGACTGACATGAGGGTCAAGGTATTCAAATGTTTGAAGAGGTCCCTTCAAGAATGAGTACTTGGAACTCCCGCTATTATTCTAATAATTCTTTTTTGTGTCGAAAAGACATTTTTTGCCAAGGTGGAGTTGCCCCACAAACATATTCCATACCTAATTCGTGACACAACCTGTGCATGGTATAGGGCCACTAGTTGGGGAATTTCAAGTATATGTTTGAGATTTCTGAACATGAAACATATAGAGTTCAGTCTTTTCATTAGGTTTGTACAATGACCCTTCCAACTTAAGCTTTCGTCAATAAGGAGTCCCAGAAAATTGGATTCCTCCGAACTATCAATGAATACATCATCACTCATCACTTATCTTAATTCTTAGAGGATCACACTTTTTTTGATAGTTATGAAATCTTAAAATTTGGGTTTTCTGGGCGTTCATACTCAGGCGATTGGTACTGCACCAGTCTTGCATCATTTCTAGAACATTTTCTGTATCTTCAAGGATACGTAAATCATTTTTGTGAGAGATAATCAAAGACGTGTCGTCTGCATACATTGTTACATGAACATCTTTCAAGAATTTATCTAGATCATTGGAGTAAAGTATAAATAAAATAGGTCCGAGTATAGATCCTTGGGGGAAACCAATATTAATGGGTTTACTCTCCGAATTGACGAAGCCAACACTCTCAGATTGGATATCAGGAACACATACGTACTGAGAACGATGATTTAGAAAAGATGAAATCCATTCTAATGTTACACCTCGTACTCCATAATTATACAATTTCGATGTTAACTGATTATGATTGACCGAGTCAAATGCCTTGCTGAGATCACAGAAAATCCCAGCAGGGCACTCGCCTGCCTCCATAAACTCTGTGACGTTTTCAAAAAAAGCAATAATTGCTGAATTAGTGGAACGGCCGGATAAGAAGCCATGTTGGTTTTCGGTAAAGATATTGCATTTATACAAAAATTTCAAGAGACGGTTGAGAAATGCGTACTCAAATACTTTTGAAAGACTGGAAGTTACAGTAATTGGACGATAGTTATTCATGTCGGTAGAACATGCCTTTTTGAAAATGGGAATAATTTTTCCAACTTTCAGGCATTGTGGAAACTCACCGTTCAGAAAGGACAGATTTACCAGGTAGGTGAGAGGTTCAATAATATTATCTAAACAAGCCTTCATTATAAAAAGCGGGATTTCGTCCTGTCCTGAGGAATATTTATTTTTAAGCTTAGATTCTAAGATTGTTTTCAGTTCGATGGGGGTGAAGGGATCAAGAAAAAATGAGTACTCATTCATATCTATCTTGAGCTCGTCAGAAATGTTACATTTTTCACTGATTTCAACACCGTTGTCTAGACTATGTAGCGGGGCATTTATAAAAAATTCATTAAATAAATGTGATACCTCGGTAGGGTTATCAAAGGTCGTATCACCTTTTTTTATAATTATAGGTTCTTGCATTCTTGCACATACATACATACATACAGGTGAAGCTAATGAAGCTAATAAATTCTCCACGAACTGAAAAATTTATATATAAAATGATTACTTACAAATGAAGTGCCCTGGCGCCAGATGGTGAGGACGCTATTTTACTTGAGAAAATATCTCCCAAACAGATAGATAAATTCATATGCTTTTCAATTAACTCGGGTCCTCCATATGTTGTTGTATCATCAGAACCACATATGTGTGAGAAGTTTCAACAAAATCGGTTCACACTCATCCCCTATTTTTCTACCCTTAGGGGTATTATTCAAATAGGACCAACTTCGAAGCATACCCTATACAATAAAAAAAATAATCCAAGGCGGATAACCCGGTATGCGTGGTAGAATCGGTAGAGAAGTGAAAATTTACTGGGTAAACCAACAATAATCCCCCATTTTCCTACTCTTGGTAGGTTTTTTTTTATCCAAATGGGACCAACTTCACGGTAAACCATATCCAATAAAAAAGAATCATCAAAATCGGACAACTCTGTCAAAAGTTATGCTTGGTCATACATAAAAAAATAAATATACGCGTCGACTAGAGAACCTCCTCTTTTTTTCCTCGGTTGAAAAGGAGGAGGTTCTCTAGTCGAATAGTATATATTTTTTATGTATGACCCCGCATAACTTTTTACAGAGTTGTCCGCTTTTGGTGATTATTTTTTTATGTATAGGGTATACTTCGAAGTTGGTCCCATTTGGATTTGAAAAATACATTTTTACTCCTAAGGGTAGGAAAATGGGAGATGATTGTTGGTTCACCCACTAAATTTTTACTTCTCAACGATTCTACCACGCATAACTTTGTACTGGGTTATCCGATTTGGATGATTCTTCTTTATTGTTTAGGGTCTGCTTCAAAGTTGATATTCATCACTGGTTTTCATTTGATCCTAGTTATTTCCCAAAATATAGGGGGTATTGTATTGGGGAAGTTGACAGTGTTATCCAAAATTTATAGAATATTGTCTGTGAAGTGTAGTGGGTAAAACTAACCTACCGACTGTTGAATCGCATTGGTTTCTTTCATTTTAGTACCCGTATCAATATATCACTTGACACTCAATATTTCACCTAATTTCCTTAATATGGAGAAGTTAGGGGCGGAATCACCCAACTGACCGTTCATTTTCATGGATCCCCATTCTGCTGGCGAATAAAGTAATTGGGGATATTCATTGTTCGAGACTTTTTTTTCATCCGATCCCATGTTTTCAAAAGACGTACTGATGTTAGCTTAAACTTTATCAATACTATATATGAAGTGTTATTCTTGTAAGGGGTTATGTGGCCATTATTTATATAGCGACAAGATCCCACACAGCACATGTACGTACAATGGATGAACAATGGACGTTGAATATGGATGTTCAAGACATCCACTGGATGTCCAGAATTAGTCCAATGTACATTCAATGGACGTTCAATGGACGGTCAGGACACCACTTTGGACGTACAATTAAAGCCCAGACAATGTCCAATGGATGTACATTGGGCGTATTTTGGGCATCCATTGTATGTCCATATTTGGTAAAATGGATGTCCAGAACAAATCCAAATAACAACCACTGTGGACGTCCAATGTACATCCATTGTATATCCAAAATGAATCCAGAGGATACAGATTATACAAGGTGTCTTGTAAATAATGGGCAATACTTTGGAAACATATTGTAAAGGTAAAACTAACACAAGTTCTCAAAAGTATTGCCCAATATTTCAACACCCTGTATAAATTACATTTCATATCAGAAAGTTGACATTTGATTGTCAGAACCCAAAATTCCTCAGTGTTCTGGATCTCAATTGAAATGTTTACGAGCATGGTATATCAGAAAATTTTTAAAAAATTTTTCGTAAAATCAATAATTTTGGAAATATACATTTTTCAATTCAAAATTTCAATTTATATTCCAAAAACTAACACATTCACAAAAAATGGTAACAGAAGTTGTTTATCTTGAACCTATCAAACTTATGAACAATTTTCTCTATACAATTCCATAAATAGATTTTAATGAAATTTATCTTCTCACATATTTCAAAGGGTGAAATCCAACAAAAAATTGAGCTACTGGAACTTTCTAGTTTCATTCTTTTATATCTTGCGATTCATTTCCTTTAATTTGCTCTAATTAACCATTTCATATTTGCCTCCTCTATTTCTTTTTTGTTCGTTGTTTAATCTGCATGTTCTGCAGCACCTGTATGTATATATTCAATAATAATCAACAATATATCTTTTGTTCCACCCACTCATCAGGAAATCGGCCATTTTCAAAGCCTTGAATGATTGTTTCATTTTCGACGAGGTAACTATATTGAGATGCGAGACCTTTGCTTATAAGTCGGGATGAACACCTTTTCATTAACTCATATGTGTTCCCTCCTCCTGTTTTTGACATGAATGAATAATCAACATAAAGGAATAAAACTTTGCTTCAAAGAGTACGTACAGGAAAGATTTGCCAAGTTTGAATTTGTTATATATGATCATTACTCAAGACTACTTGGAAAATTATACACCTTCATTCATTTCATTATTGACAGGAGACACTTGAGAGGGATTCAATCCTGTTTTTATTGTAGGCTTGAATGGAGGTAATTTGCCATTTGCTTCATTTATTCCAGTATTGACAGGAGACAGGACTCAATCCTTTTTTCATTGTAGGCTTGAATGGGGGAGGTAGAGGTAATTTTCATTTGCTTCATCGGCCTCACTTCCTTCTGAAGAAAATACACCCTTCTTCTTTCTATATTTTCTAGACTAAGGATCATCATCATTCAGATCTCTGCTGTATTCAGGATTCAGCCACTTTTGTTTTATTTCTTGATTTCAAGATATCTGTGAATAGGTTGCATTTCTGTTGAAACCTGCAGCACACTCATTTTCATCTGAATTAGATTCACCACCATGCATCAGTCGCACTATCTTATAATATTTATTCTAAAGTTTTCTAGAACCCATATTAATCAGTAATGAAAAGTATACCTATTTATTTATTTTTTTCTACCATCGATGGACGAACGAAACGGGGTCATAAATGGAGAGCAAAGACGCGGAAGCATTAACCTCACATTTTTCAACAACACTACAGCACGTTCCACTAAATGTTCGCGGCGCTCGCAACAACCCGAAAAATTGCTCGCGAATTTCAAAAATATTTCATAGGCGGCAAGAAAAAATAGCAACCGGAAAAATAACGTTTTTTTATTTCGAAAAGAATACAATGGCTAAAGTATTGTTGAATTTAGAAGATGTGTGACGTACCCATGATGATAAGCAATTAATACGTGACATTTTATTTGTTCATATATCGTTTATTATAAAAGAAATTAATGATTGTATTTGAATGGGACGTATAATGGATTTAATTGTTGAATGTACAATGGATATCCAGAAATGTACATAAACTGGCCCAATAAGATATTCCATCACGGTTGAAATTTTTTATTGAAGATACTTACGAATTTCAGTTTTATTTGAAATAAAATTAAGATTCATGGGGATCAAACTGAAATTCATATAAATATTTTTGGACATTGAATGAATGTACAATGGACGAACGTTTTCAACATCCAATGGACGGCCATGATCACACGTACAATGAACATCCATTCAATGTCCATGGACGTTTGGACTTGAGATGGACCTAAAATGGACGTCCAATGGATGTCGTGTGTTCTATGGGATGTTACTTTATTTCCCTCGGCTAATTTACTCAGAACAAGAGACTCGTATGGGAACTGGCCCTAATAGATTCATATAGTGTGATGTTAAATTCTATTATTTTGTAACCCCTTTTCTTATTTCTGGACGCCACTCAGTTAAACATAAAACTAGAAAAATTATCTACTACAACTTTTCAAAATATAATCACCTAGAGATTCCATAGTCTTTCTTCAAACCCGGGGGTAGACATACCACTTACAAAATGCGTATACCTATATACCTCAAAGTGCCCCCCCAAGTAACAATTTGGAATCACTAAACAAAAAAATTATCGTATTGGTACTTTTTAGTGCTGTCTATAGAATAATTTGATCATTTAGCGCATTTATTTGGACTAATTTATTAAAAGAACCTAACTGTGATATACCACTGCAGTAAGAATATCCTCACAATCAGAATTATATGTCCAATTCATTCTATAAATTTGAAGGTTTTATAAAGGCTGTATAAATATTCTTATGACTTCCTACAAAATAATTTTATAGTGGTCATATAAAGCGCTTATAAACGCTGTATAATAATTCTCACGAACTGTAATACAAAAACTTTTAACTAGTTGTGTAGGTATTCTATTAAAACATTGTATAAGTATTTTTAGAACTATATTATAGCAGCGTTATATCATTGATTGAAAAATAACTTAAAATTACCTTATAGAAATATGTTATGCTGTGGATTTTAACGTAGTTGGATGCTAGCACCATAGAAGTCTGATGTCTCTAAACGCTGCTTAATGAAACGAACAATAACAGTAAAATTTTATATTTATTCAAATGTGGAGTTTCAAAATGAATCTTGATGATGGTGCTTGCTGGCAGAGAATCAAGCAAAGTGGAAATTTTAAACCATCCTCTCCATTTCTTCTTCTGCCATTTCAAATGTGTTCAAATAATTTCTTTTAAGCTTACATTTTGGGCTTATCCAATTTGTTTCACGGGCAGAATTTATTTCCCTCTGTAGTTTCGATGCTCCAATCTTAGGCCAAAGTAAAATACCCTTTTGTTCCCAGGCTGTTGGTACTATCGTTAATGTATTATTTCCTCGTTCTACTGTTTGAACTATCTTAAACATTTTGATCGGGATAAATAAAAAATAAGTAACTTGCAATGATCGTATCTACGATTTAATTTTAAGGTTATACTTGTTTCACAATGCTTATAATAATATAAAAACACACACTACAGAACCGTTTTGTTGTGTATTGTTGAAAACCGCCGCGTGAAAGGATGGCCAAAGAATTATTCGGCACATTGTTGCCAGATTGTAATAAAAGTATTGTATATTGGTAAAATAATATTGATTCGTTACTTGAAGGGTGCGTACAATTTTTATAATTCACTAAATATTAAAGTATTAAGGTACATGGAGTTTTCGGCTAAGACGTTAAAATATAGATTTTTCGGCTGCTTATTTTGACAGTTATAATGTGCGCGAGTCGATTTTTAAGACCCGCTAATAAACGTTACTCCTTGCCGTAATTTGTGCACCAGTTACGTCGCAAGCGGTAACGTTATTAGCGGGAGTAGTGCTAAAAATCGACTCGCGCACATCATAACTGTCAGAATAAGGTCGGATCGGTTATTTCTTTATCACTGCGCATGAGCAGTATAACGGATTACGGGTAGTGTGGTTGAAATAAGTCGCCCGAAAATTCTCTATTAAGGTTCTGTTCGAAATTTGACAACGTCCAAAAATCAAACTCAACATTTCGATTTAAAGGTCAGCAAACATCTTGTAAGGTATAGCTTAAACAGCATTACAGAAACAAAAGATTGTTTAAGAGTTCTGTAACGAATATTCGTTCTGTAACTATGTTCGCCATCTTAGAAATAACATACATTTTCCTATTTCTGACGCCATTATGCAAATTATCTCAATTAAAACTAAAAACGTAGAAACCAAGTAACTAGTAAGTGTTTTTTGCAAAGGGCGATTATTAATTTCATTTATGGAACCTTTTCTAATAGGTTTAAAAAAATATAATTAAATTTTACGAATATTTTTTTCTTAAAAATTAAAAAAAATATTTGAAATGATACAAAGGAGAGGGCGCTTCAATTTGTGCATTTATATCTAGACATATTTTATCAGAAAAATTTGTTGCGCAGGAGAATCTATAACTTGTAACCAAACTATTTTCTGTTTTAAGTTATAGTAAGTACTATATTTATCATGGTGGTATTATTCTTAATCGCCATCGCCATTAATTATTGTCTGACATTGTTATAGATGTATTGAAGAAATGAAGAATTGTATAGGTATGGGCTTAGGAAATATTTTTATCGTATAGTTATTTTTAAATGAACCAAATGGTTTTTTTAAGATAATACACGTACGATCGACAAACGAATATCAATCGTTTCTAGCGGTTTTCTATAGCAACCTAAACAGCATTCTTACAACTGTTTTTTGAGGCTTTTATACGTATTCTAAAAACTGTTGGTCGTCATTCTATAATAATAGCCTAACAACCCCCTTATCAGACATAAGTGTTGTATAAAGCAGAAAAAAGTTTGCCTTATAGTAGCTGTGTAAGCGTATCAATATTTATTGTATAATGTGTGTATAGCATGCTTACAGAAGCCTATACCAACTATATGGGAGATTTTAATGTACATAACGCTGCCTGGCTCAAATTCTCTAACAAAACAGATGATGCAGGTCGTCAAGCCGAGGCCTTCGCCATCACTCATGGTCTAGAACAACTGGTCGAGCTACCAACCCGCATCCCTGATGTCAACAACCAGTCTGCCAATACACTAGATCTTTTCCTCACCACCAATCCTGACCCGTATAGAATAGAAGTTTGTGCCCCACTTGGAAACTCTGACCACACCCTCATCTCCACAACATGCTCTTTCCATTTACCATCGAGCTGCACAATACCACCCCGTCTCATGTGGCATTACAATTCGGCCGACTGGGAAGGTCTTCGTATGTTTTTCTCAGCGTTTCCATGGAAGAGAGTTTGTTTCTCTTCAGTAGATCCAACACGATGTGCTGAGACAATTTCTGAAATCATCATGTTGGGGATGCAAACTTACATACCGAATACCGAAAGAAGAACATCATCCGATAAGACCTGGTTTAACAGAAACTGCTCTAGAGCTGTGGCTTCCAAACAGGCAGCATACCATCGATGGCTAAAAAATCCGGGCCCTGAGACCAGAGCAGCATATGTCGAGGCTAGAGGCATATGTAAAGAGACAATAGAATGCTCAAAAGATGCCCACAAAGCCAAAATAAGATCAAAACTTGCTGAATGTCCTAACGGATCCCGTTCATTTTGGTCTTTCGCCAAAGCTGTGGGAAGAAATTTCACTTCCAGCTCATTTCCTCCCCTAACCAAAGAAGATGGGACACTAGCAACGACTGCCCAGGAAAAATCCAATATCTTTGCGCACCTATTTGCTGGAAATTCCACTCTGGATTCATCGGGAAAACAACCCCCCGAACATTACACCTATTGACAGTCACATGCCCGAGATCACCTTTCGCCAACGTACTATCAGAAAGATTTTGCTGGGTCTCAACACCAACAAAGCCTGTGGATCTGACGGAATCCCGCCGATTGTTCTCAAGAAATGTGCCCCCGAACTAACACCTGTTCTTTGCAAGTTGTTCAACCACTCTTACAATTTGGGGGTATTTCCGTCCAATTGGAAAATTGCAAGAGTACAGCCAGTCCCTAAAAAAGGCGAAAAGGCCCTACCTAGCAACTACAGACCTATCGCACTGCTATCTATTATTTCAAAGGTCATGGAAAAGCCATCAACATCGAGCTCATGAAATATCTGGAAGACTCAGGAATTGTCAACGATAGGCAATATGGCTTCCGCCATCAGAGATCAACTGGTGACCTGCTCGCTTACGTCTCACATATATGGCAGCTATCTATTGAAAAGCATGGAGAAACTTTAGCTGTGGCATTAGATATCTCCAAGGCGTTCGATCGAGTTTGGCACCAGGGACTCCTCGCCAAGCTTCCGTCTTATGGCTTGCCCCCTCAGCTGTGTTCTCTGCTTGCTAGTTTTCTCTCAAACAGGTCTCTCCATGTAGTGGTCGATGGAGTTTCATCTGACACTCTACTCATAAATGCTGGTGTTCCGCAAGGATCCATTCTCGCACCAACACTATTTCTACTTCACATCAACGACCTGTTGAAAGCAACTTCATGTCCAGTACACAGCTTTGCCGATGATAGTACCCTCCATACCGCTTTCTCTTCCAGGGCCCCTATATCAGCCCGTGAAACCAGAAATGAACGAGGAAGAAATGTTAATAATATAAATATGGACTTGGCAACAATTCTCGAATGGGGATCTAATAACTTGGTGGAATTCAATGCAAACAAAACACAAGCATGTCTTTTCTCTAGAAAAGCCGATCTCACTGTGCCTAACATAACTTTGTCAGGAGTATCTTTCGGAACTCCCATCTTATATAAACCAATCGGTATATAGGTTCCCATATTTGGAGTGCGGCACCTAAACATATCCTGAGGCTATTGGATTCTGTCCAAAAAAGGGCAATTCGTCTCGTCGGTGATGCCTCGCTTACAAACTCGCTCACTTGTCTGGAACACCGTAGAAAAGTTGGCGATTTGTCTCTATTTTATAGATATTTTCATGGGCGATGCTCTTCTGAAATATCAACAATCGTTCCTGCTTTGGCAGTCTCTTCGAGATTAACCCGTCAAGTTCAGTCATCACACCCCTTCGTGGTCACTTTGGAAACCTGCAGAACATCACTTTCCAAAGACTCGTTCATCCAACGAACAGCGAGGCTTTGGAACTCATTGCCTAGGGAGGTGTTCCCCGAGGCATACAACCTTCAGAAATTTAAGAAGAACACCAACTCCTACCTTCTTTCCCTAGGTTCCCCGATGTTCTCTGAACATTACAGGATATCCCTTTTCGTGGGAACCAGAACATAAAAAAAAAAAAAAAAAAATAGAGCTGTATAAACCTGGGCCTATTTTGCTTCGGTAGGTGTCGTATAAAGCACTATATCATGTTATAGGAACAAATCTGTTGTATTACATTTTGTTTTATAGCATGATATACGATAATTATAGAGATATTTTTGTTACTTGGGCCAGTATTCTTAATCACTGGAAGTTGTTAATTTTTTTTTCTGAGCGCCTATCCCATAAAATATTAATTCATGAACATTATTCACATGGTCGACTATATAATTTCATGCATCAGATTTAAATCTGAATCTAACTTCAGCGACATGCAAATCCACAACAACAGTAGGTTCTTGTGTAAACAAATATTAATTACGGGCCTGCAACTTTGGCAAATTTAGTGCGCATCGTTTGGTGCCGCTCCCCAACATTTCTTCAGGTGACCACGTGATTTTTTCGCCCACCACCACAACAAGAATCTATTCGGGGCACAGCGGCACAGTTGTATTCAGAGCTTACAGCAGTCTTCTTTCACCGTACGACTACCGGTTTTGAAAATGAGTAAATTTGTGATTTTGTTTGTTTGCCTTGCAGTTTTCCAAGCTGGTGAGTATTCTATTTTCAATAATTATTGACGACGATACTTGGATTTGAAGAGAAAAAAAGGAAGCGTAGTATTACGTACTCAGGAGGGAGTAATATAATTGAACGCGAGTCGTGCGTGGCACAATGAATGTTCCTTATACATAGTTCAAAGTATGAAACTATGAATTAATTATTTCCATTTGGTTTGTTTGAAGGTTGTAGACGATGTGGTAACTTGTTAACTCTCGTTTTGGACGTCCGTCGTCTTGATGGATTTGAAAGTTTTTCACGGCGTTTCGATTGCTTGTATCTATAATCGTCTTAGGTGAACACTGTATTCTGTGAAGTGAATACAATATTCACTTGAAGACGATTGCACATACAAGCAATCAAAACGTCGTGTGAAACTTTCAAATCTATCAACACGATGGACATCCAAAAACGAGAGAAACCAGAACAAGTGTATTTACCATTGCTCCTACAGTCCTTCATCTCTCTTGATAAATATCCAGAAACACCACTCAAGCTCCCTGTTGAACAAGAATCTGAAATGAAAAATCGACCCTCTCGTGGTTTCTCCAGATTAGGGTCAAAAAGAGGTGATTTTCAAGGTTCATTTTCTCAGCCAAACTTACTCAAGTCTTCTCCCACCCTATATCATCACAAACCACTCACATAATCATTAATTTTCAAAATCAGCCGGTACTATAAAAAAAGCGATGGCGCGGCCAGTCGGAAAGATAGATTTCAGAATTTATTTATTGATTCTGAAATTGCCATCAATCAAGCTAACTAAGATAACTCATATTTATTTACTTATATAGTTTTAACTTTGAATTCGAGAAATGTTAAAATACAAAGATGTTCCGTTTGTCGGCGGATGCAAAACTCAAATAGTATCTGATTGACACGAGCGGATGAACCTCAAATGAAAGGAGCATACAGGGTAAACCCAAATGATTAATTCTTATGAATTCTAATGTACAGCGATTATTTTTGTGTGTTAGAAAAAAACGTTTCGAATAAAAGTTGTGGAGCTCATTAAGCTCTTTTAAAAAATCGATAGCTTGCCGATACTGGTATGAAAACGAGAGATTGAGATTTTTTTCAATATTTCAACAGCCGCCATTTTGAAACTACTGGACCGATTTGGCCCTGTACTGAAACTGCGAGTTTCAGTGTCTGTCGAAACAAGACAATTCCAGACCAATGCAACTGTTGGCGGGAAGAAACTGAGTATTTTTGGGTTTTTGGGAACAACGTTCGGCGTAGTTATAAGAAAAATTTTCGAAAGTCGTGTGATGACGGGACAAATAGGTACCTAGTATTTCTATTTAAATCTACCTAAAATCCTCCAAACAGTTACAGACAACCCAACCTGACAGCTAACCTTTAGTAAATCTCGTGTATGACATTATGGTATCAACTAAGTAGGTAATCACCTCCGTTTACAGGCACAATAAATTATTGCTCATGTTTGAATTCGAAAAGTTGGCAGTGATTCTTGGTTGATACAAACATGCCATTTGAAATTTACTAGAATTTAACTGTCAGTTGAACAAGGTTATGTTGTTTGTAACTGTTGAAGGATGATTTTTTTGTCCCTTTTTCCTTTGCAGACAGACAACCCAACCTGACAGCTAACCTTTAGTAAATCTCGAGTATGACATGATGGTATCAACTAAGTAGGTAATCACCTCCGTTTACAGGCGCAATAAATTATTGCTCATGTTTGAATTCGAAAAGTTGGCAGTGATTCTTGGTTGATACAAACATGCCATTTGAAATTTACTAGAATTTAACTGTCAGTTGAACAAGGTTATGTTGTTTGTAACTGTTGAAGGATGATTTTTTTGTCCCTTTTTCCTTTGCAGACAGACAACCCAACCTGACAGCTAACCTTTAGTAAATCTCGTGTATGACATGATGGTATCAACTAAGTAGGTAATCACCTCCGTTTACAGGCGCAATAAATTATTGCTCATGTTTGAATTCGAAAAGTTGGCAGTGATTCTTGGTTGATACAAACATGCCATTTGAAATTTACTAGAATTTAACTGTCAGTTGAACAAGGTTATGTTGTTTGTAACTGTTGAAGGATGATTTTTTAGTCCCTTTTTCCTTTGCGCAAAAATGTGCTGAAATTAACTGATCAATTATGTGTGCTGGTATGGAGAAAAATAAAATCAGTATGTCCCTCTTCATGCAGGCGATTGAAAACTACTGCGCATGCGCAACTTTTGAATTACGACTCATGTCATAAATATTTAAAGTTAGGTTATTTATTTAACATTTCGACTAGAACCAAACGACACCTAGAAAGAAATGTCACAATTTACAACAAATGAAATAAGCTTGTCGTACTCCAACAATATTTTCACGTGAAATAATGACTACTAAAACGAGATGGATGAACAAAATGGCGTCTTGAATAAAAAACATGTTTTTTCTTGGCGCATGCGCATTCACTTATGAGCGCCCGATTTAAAAAATCGGTGTTCAGTTATTTTGGCTACACATAAGCTGTCCTTATTATCAATATTTGAAGTGTAATAAATATATGGCGACTAGACATTGACCTCTTTTTTACTGAAGATAAAATGTGATTCAAAAGTTTTTGTTGAACTGTTATTCTCCCATTTCTACTTTTTCACATTCAAATAGTATAATGTAGTGTAAAAACTAGAGATTTTCAGAGATATTTGAAATCGAAAAATGATCAAATATATGAACAAAAGTTTCAGTAGTTCAAAGGTCATATGTTTTTTGATGTCACCACTTCACCTAAGTCATTTTTTTCAGCAGGTAAATAGGATAGACAGTTGTTAGGGTGATTTTCACTTATAATCTCCCTAGAGCATGAATTAGTTCCGGAAATTTTATGCCAAACTTATTTGAAAAAATAATTAAATTGGTTATCATATTGAAAAATGATTAAATTTCTGCTCATTATTTTCATGATTTTTTTAATATACCGGAAGAATCGGAAATAAGCTGATTTCGTATTTTTATTTGAAAAGCTGTTTTCATTGAAGAATATGTTTCGGAACACACTCACGATGGGATTCACTTGTACCTTCGATGACGTTCCAAATTTTCCAAGAATTATGTACGACTAATTTATTAATTCATTTGAAAATCCTTGTTTGGAAATATTTTTCCATTTTGAAGAATTTTTAGATCATTGATGGATATTTTCGGGAAATATGCCTCTAAAGCTTCTGAGATCATGAAAAATGTATGAAAAACATAAAAAATATGTTATTTCTGATAATAGTATCAAAACAAGAACCATCACTATATGGCAAATATCAAATCTTCTGAAATGGGAAACATTCTCAATTGAATATTGAATAGATGATTCCACATCTGATTTTATGAACCTGCTGTCCATATTTTGAACAAATCAATCAAATCTTCTGTTTCTCAAAATAAAAAAACGTATTATTCATTTCTTACACGATCGTAGAGTGACATAGTTTGCTAAATGTATGTAGAAGCCACTCAACTCTGTGTTGAAATCTATATACTTTTTTAACAGAAATGACATCATCATCCGAGTCAACAGTTGTTGACATTGAAGTGTTTTCATTATGGAATGATGAGTGCTAATTCTTGTGGAAGCCAACTGATGAGATAATGTATAAAAAGATGTATGAACAAATAAACTTTGACTGGAGATAAATATGGAATATCGAACAAGACAAACTGACCAAGATTGCTTGTAGTGACGTCAATTTATTTTTGGTCTTGTGTCGATATTTTTTTTCTATTATTTCTTGTTCCGATCTTGAAATATATTGAATTATGTAGTCCAGTTACGTACAGAGCCTAAAAGAGCCTATATTTTTTGTGTCCTATAATAATCCTCACCCTCCCTATATGAAGACATGGAAGAGTAGGGGTTAAAGGCCTATGAATTGTAAATAAACAATTTTATAGAATACTTGAGAATCATCATTATATACTTCACTTTACATAAATCCCAGTTCAAAGTCCGATGATAGATTTTTCCTGTTTTTGTTTAATATTGATCAATTGGTGATATTTTGAATGATCCGTCGTTTGTTTTCTAAGAAAATAAACCCATTATATGAACCTTGAAACCAAGACACACATCCAGATTGATAAATAATGAACCCATAGTGCGCGAGAAAACTCGCACTTTGTTCATAAATGTTTTTGTTGATACAACTCTATAACTATTACCTATGTCCAATTTCTTGATGAACGCTTCAGATTCCAGAAGACCGCTACACACTATTAATGTTCCGTTTCTAGGTTTGATACGGAAGACGAAATAATCGACCAAAAACAGTTTCAGGTTATAGGTATTTTCATTAAATTTTATTTCTTCTGGTGTATTTTGTAATATCACAAGAGAGTGAGAATAAAGTGAAAATAATTCGACAGATTTTCGAAAACTTGTTGCCAGGCAATAGACACAAGAGCCCAACGGGCTCGAGTGGTTATTGCCAAATGGCAACAAGTTTGAGAAAGAAGTCTAGAGAATCATTATCTACTTTATCGAACTCTCGTGTGGTAAATAGATTATTCTTAGATTTTAAGATCATAAACACATTTCCTATCACAATGATACAATTATACCAGTCGGTTTTGATTCATGAATGATTTGAATTGAAAGTTTCCATTGGTTTCTAGAAATGTCATGAAATAATCAATGCAATTATTGTGTTACTGAGTGAAAAAATTGAGTTTATTAATCAAGAAAATAGATATATATATATATATATATATATATATATATATATATATATATAGTAATCTCATTCAACAGTTATGCTTATTTTTTCCAAATCGACATCGTCATTCTCGAGATAATAAGAAGAATGTCTTCGTGACTTATAACCCAATTAATCTCAATCATTGCAGATAGGGGCCCCTAATCAAGTTTGTCTTAGTCACCTAATATTTAATAAATGATACTTTAAAAACTAAAGAACACGCTTTAGTAGAAAACTAAACTAAAAAGTAGAAAATAATTTTAAATGAGTTTGAAATAAGAATACAATGATTAACAACAAATTTATTTCATCGTAAAAAAGCGTGGGGTGCTTGATGTCAATTGTTGTTAATATTTCATGGACAGATATTGGTAAAAGTAGAATTATTATGAAAATAACTTAAAAAGCACCCCACGCTTTTTTACGATGAAATAAATTTGTTGTTAATCACTGTATTCTCATTTCAAACTCATTTAAAATTATCTTCTACTTTTTAGTTTAGTTTTCTATTAAAGCGTGTGCTTTAGTTTTTAAACTATCATTTATTTTCAACTTTTTAGTTTTGTTTTCTATCAAAGCGTGTTTTTTAGTTTTTCAAACTATTATTATCATTATTTAAATTTTTTAACTATTATCCTCCAATTTTGAATAGAATCGGACCATAATCACAAAACTCGTCCGCCATTTTAGAGCCGCCATCTTGAATCCTTCAATTTTGACAAAATAATCATAATCTCCTACCCCAAAAACCTCCACATACCAATTTTGAATAGAATAGGACCATATAATCACAAAACTCGTCCGCCATTTTGGAGCCGCCATCTAGAATTTTTCAATTTTCACAAAAGAATCATAATATTGGACCCCAAAAACCTCCACATACCAATTTTGAATAGAATCGGACCATAATCACAAAACTCGTCTACCATTTTGGATCTGCCATCTTGAATTTCTCAGTTTTGAAAAGAATCATAATATCTGACCACGAAAACCCTCAGATATCAATTTTGAAGCGAATCGGACCATAATCACAAAACTATATTGGACGCCATATTGGAGCCGCCATTTTGTTTTTTCTTCAAACAAAAATTTCTTAATGCATTGTCACCGGAATTATGTACACCTGCCAAATTTCAAATCATTCGTACGTCTGGAAGTGGGTCAAAATCGCGCCCAAAGGAGTCTGTTACAAACAAACACGGTTACAAACATACAAGTGAAGCTAATATAAAGCGTGTGAAAAGTAATTCGGGTATGATCAATATTCAAGACTTTCAAATTTAATCAAGTAGAACGGAACATATCGTCATGAATTGAAGTTTTTGGGGACAGGGAGATGGATTACATTGTGCATTGCAAATGTTCCTTAATTTATGGAAAAAAAATTACCCGAAAGAGACAAATCTAAAGCTATAACGCAATTTTCAGAAAACTATTCTACGATTTGGAAGACTCCTTTGGTGAGTGGATAGATTTTTTATTCATGAAAAGCTCCCAATGTCAGACATTTTCTGATATTCACACAATTCAATGAAAGAGGAAATATGAATGAAAAATTATTTTTTAGCTGATTTTCACATTCAGATTATTTTTCCAAGATTTCAAATGGAGAAGAGGCAAGCCAAAAAGTTCTACTTAATCCAATACAATATCATATTGATTTTATTTGCTCTCCATTATCTGGGTCTTCCTTTTAGTGACGTTTCGACAACTACCTCTGTTCTGTTTTTTCATAAAAAAATTTGACGAAAAGAATTTTCTGTTTATTTGACAAAATAATTTCTGAAACGTTCATACAATTCTTGTAGCAACATTTCCGTATTCGAAAAGGAATGTGCTGATCTTTCAGTTATCAGGTCAGTCAATGCCAACAATACACTTCGATAACCCTTAGTTTTTGTTTCACATCTTTATAATCACTTCACTTGCAAGTTGGCAGTTGAGTAAGAAATGTTACAATTCGATATTTACTCGTAACTAGTTCCACATGCCCGATTGAAAATTAATATGCACACATAATTTATATGACAATACACTCCAACTATTAGAAATTTTGAACACATGGAACAGCTCTGGAATTGACCATGTTTATATTATATTCATAGTTGACAGTTTCCTAACAATAAATGATATTTTGAACTCAGTTGGATTTATTCCTAAGATTTCCAAATTTGAAACCGGTTTCACTCAAATTCAAATGTTCGATGATCTTCATATTTCATTTCCACTGATTTGGCAACGTTCCACGAACTTTCTAGGCCAATTGGGAATAAATAGCACAACAGCTGTTTGTAAGATCGAATTTCACATTATATTTTTATGAAAACCTCAAAATAACCGGAAACAGAAGAAAATTGTTAAAAATGTATCAGTTATTGTTAGCACTTAATTATTTTTCACGCAGTCGGTATTTTGATTTTTTTCATTTGAATCTTGTCGACCAAGTGATATCTTAAAAAATGAAGCAGGCCTTCCAAACAATAGAGTTAATATGCCGTAAATAACTAGAGAAATCGTTTTTGAAAAAAGTTTTTGATTACATGGTTGATAATATTTTGTTGAAGTCTGAAATGCATCTTCACCAACCAGATTTTTTCTTGTTTTACAAAAATATTTGGTAGATTGTGAAGAGACTTTGCTGGGTAAATAAAAACATAACATGGAATGTCATATAGACATAGATTATGTTTGATTTTGGAAAAGTATAGGATATCTAAAGAAAAAGTGATATTTTCCAAGTATGGCGTCGAAAATCCAGAGGACTGGGCTTACGCTGACCAACGCGTTAAAATACATCAGACATATGTAGACCCGCAAAAAAGTCATTCATGGTACATACTTATCTTTCACAATTACTTGATATCAGTTTCTATGACGTAATAAATGATCAAACATGGACCCGAAATATTATTACAAATTACCTTATATTATTTTGTGTAGTTAAATGTTCGTTTACTTTGGAATATATCAAAGTGTGAAATTTTATCAAATTTTATCGCCGACCTTTGATGCTCGGTGGTGGTGGGTAGATGCAAATATTCGTTTCGATTATTCGTATAGTGTTGTAATCATTGCAAACATTTACAGTGCGAATATAGTCGAGTTCTGGAAGGAAATATGGAATAAAATACTCAGTTTGCTTGTTTCTATTGCTATCTCCTACCACCTGAACGAGGCCGGGGCAAGATGCTAGTTATAAATAACCGCTTACCATGTGTATAAGATTATCACCCTTCAAAATAAAAGTAAAGATCTTCTGGATGTTTTGTGGCCTAGTTAAACTAAATTGTTAATTTCATTGAGGTAAGCTGCAATAACTGAAACCACTATCGATATTTTGCCGACGTTTCGAATTTTATAAAGTCATCATCAGGTCGCTACACTGTAAAATGATAATATAAAATATGTACAACTGAATGTTGGCAGATCAAAATGGCATAACAAAACAAGATGTCCCCAGCAAATAGAAAATACGTAGAATGTAATATACACACAGAATTCGGAAATGCATTCCTCTCTTTTTCGTGAATTAGTAATTTCTTCTTGATGTTCTTATATAAGACCATAGGCGTCTGAAAACGTGTACTGTTCAGTGAGGAAGGGGAAGGACCCATCGTGGTACTTTAGTTGGATTACTACATGTGCATAGGAGTGTCTAATTTTCTATGGCGTTGTTTTTGTATTTATTCCTATTATTCATCTCAATTTCTGTTTTTAACATCAAATTGGTGATCAAATTGGTTGATTTATGGCAGATTTTTTTGATATTCCAGAATTTTAATTCTGAACACTCCTTCACTCAAAGACAAAATAAAACACATAATCTCAAATATATAGCTCTATGGCTAGTTCACCCAACATTCCATAAAAAAATTAAGCTATTTACACCTACCTATCAAATATTCATCAAAATTGATTAAGAAGATACGAAAATAAAGGAGATCAAAACATGAATATTCATCCCCAAAATCCCATACATATCAGGCCCCAGAAAAGTTTAAAGAAATATTTGTGGGCGTCCCATTCAATATATCGTCCAATAACGAAAACACAAAAATTAAAAACTAAAAAAAATGAGATAGTGTACATCGGACATACTGGACGATGCCTAGAAAATAGAACTGTCGAACATTAACGTAGTAGGAGATTCAAGAAGACATCAATAATAATTAAAATTATGAAAGCAACGCCAATAAAAAATTAGAGGCCTAATTCTTGCTCAATGCCTGTACAAAATTTATTAAAACAACTAGAAGTACCACACCAGGTTTATTCTCTATCATCAGTGTGATAAAACATTTTAGACGCCTATGGTCTTATAAACCTTATGAATTGTAAGAATACAAGAAATTAAATAATAACTCAGAATAAAATATAACCCACGAAAAAAGAAACTCAAAAGCGAAAAGTAAAATAAACCTTTTCAGTCTTAATAAGCTTCTAAACTTATGTGAGTTACTGATTTTGAGTCGGCGCCAAACAAACAAACAAGCAAATCAATTACGTAAAGCAAAAAATGATTACAGCGTTCCCAAAGTTAACATCAGTGAGACAGCTACCCGAACGGGAACAGTTCGGCGTCGTTACGAGTGGTCGTGCGGAGAGCGCATTTTTAGAATGTTATTGTTTATCGCTGGAGATTTCACGTTGGGTTTTTATGTTATTTTGTTTTGATTATTTAATTAAAGTAATTTAATGATCTTCGTTGAGTGTTTGTTTGGCGCCGACATAAAATTAGTTACTTACATTAGTTTAAGAGCTTAGTTATAAAGGTAAAAACGTTTTTTTTTTTCGCTTTTCGGTTTTTTTTTTCGTCGGTTTAATTTTTTGTTTGACGGTTTTATTTTTTTTATATTTTGTGCCTAAAATCTACCAATTACTACCTACTTAATTTCTGATTACTTTTCAATTACTTACTTACCTGCTCTACTCTGATTATACTAATAATAATAATACGTCTTTATTCACCATAAAAATATAATAATGATATAATAATAATAATAAGTACAAATATAACAGTAAAGGTGAAAAGGCGGAGTGTCAGCGAGAGCTGTTTTCAAACTCAACCTTATGTTAAAAAAAAAGAAATAAATACGAACAAAATGTTAACAATATGAAAGTCAGTGAAGTAGCAGTGTGTAAATCTAAAGCTAGTAAACGCTCTCAAGAACAGAATAAATAGTTGTAGAAACTTTCTAGTAATAACATTCCAGTAATAAATAGTGTGGATGAGGTAAGCCGAATCAGTTCGGAACAAAGACAGTCTATTTGCCAAGATGAACTTCCAGTCTTTTTTTTTAATTACTCAATGAGTAGGATCTAGAGTAAAACACTCCGGAAGTAAAATACCTCTCCATTCGGATTTCCGGGCGAGAGGTACTCGAGGGGACTCAACATTAAAAATTAATTTTTGCAACATCCGCGGACTCAACAAGAACATCAATGACGTCCACCATCACCTACAGACGAAAAAACCGGATATTCTGGCTCTAACAGAAACACAAGTTCATATGCTTTGTCCTGGTTACGAACTCCATTCTCGATTCAGGTTCAAAGGTGGAGTTTGCCTTTACGCCAAGGCTAACCTTTCATGCCAGCGTGAAGAGAGTTTGGAACCGAAAGACTTTGATGTGATGTGGTTCAAGCTATCTGATACCAAACTGACTAAGTTCCTCTGCTGCCTTTATCTATCACCTAATGAACCTTCATATAACGACCTCTTTGAGTTTTTATCACTCAAACTGGACTACATTCAGGAGAACCATCCAACAGCTGAAACCATAATCATGGGAGACTTTAATGTACATAACGCTGCCTGGCTCAAATTCTCTAACAAAACAGATGATGCAGGTCGTCAAGCCGAGGCCTTTGCCATCACTCATGGTCTAGAACAACTGGTCGAGCTACCAACCCGCATCCCTGATGTCAACAACCAGTCTGCCAATACACTAGATCTTTTCCTCACCACCAATCCTGACCCGTATAGAATAGAAGTTTGTGCCCCACTTGGAAACTCTGACCACACCCTCATCTCCACAACATGCTCTTTCCCTCCATTTACCATCGAGCTGCACAATACCACCCGTCTCATGTGGCATTACAATTCGGCCGACTGGGAAGGTCTTCGTATGTTTTTCTCAGCGTTTCCATGGAAGAGAGTTTGTTTCTCTTCAGTAGATCCAACACGATGTGCTGAGACAATTTCTGAAATCATCATGTTGGGGATGCAAACTTACATACCGAATACCGAAAGAAGAACATCATCCGATAAGACCTGGTTTAACAGAAACTGCTCTAGAGCTGTGGCTTCCAAACAGGCAGCATACCATCGATGGCTAAAAAATCCGGGCCCTGAGACCAGAGCAGCATATGTCGAGGCTAGAGGCATATGTAAAGAGACAATAGAATGCTCAAAAGATGCCCACAAAGTCAAAATAAGATCAAAACTTGCTGAATGTCCTAACGGATCCCGTTCATTTTGGTCTTTCGCCAAAGCTGTGGGAAAAAATTTCACTTCCAGCTCATTTCCTCCCCTAACCAAAGAAGATGGAACACTAGCAACGACTGCCCAGGAAAAAGCCAATATCTTTGCGCACCTATTTGCTGGAAATTCCACTCTGGATTCATCGGGAAAACAACCCCCGAACATTACACCTATTGACAGTCACATGCCCGAGATCACCTTTCGCCAACGTACTATCAGAAAGATTTTGCTGGGTCTCAACACCAACAAAGCCTGTGGATCTGACGGAATCCCGCCGATTGTTCTCAAGAAATGTGCCCCCGAACTAACACCTGTTCTTTGCAAGTTGTTCAACCACTCTTACAATTTGGGGGTATTTCCGTCCAATTGGAAAATTGCAAGAGTACAGCCAGTCCCTAAAAAAGGCAAAAAGGCCCTACCTAGCAACTACAGACCTATCGCACTGCTATCTATTATTTCAAAGGTCATGGAAAAGCCATCAACATCGAGCTCATGAAATATCTGGAAGACTCAGGAATTGTCAACGATAGGCAATATGGCTTCCGCCATCAGAGATCAACTGGTGACCTGCTCGCTTACGTCTCACATATATGGCAGCTATCTATTGAAAAGCATGGAGAAACTTTAGCTGTGGCATTAGATATCTCCAAGGCGTTCGATCGAGTTTGGCACCAGGGACTCCTCGCCAAGCTTCCGTCTTATGGCTTGCCCCCTCAGCTGTGTTCTCTGCTTGCTAGTTTTCTCTCAAACAGGTCTCTCCATGTAGTGGTCGATGGAGTTTCATCTGACACTCTACTCATAAATGCTGGTGTTCCGCAAGGATCCATTCTCGCACCAACACTATTTCTACTTCACATCAACGACCTGTTGAAAGCAACTTCATGTCCAGTACACAGCTTTGCCGATGATAGTACCCTCCATACCGCTTTCTCTTCCAGGGCCCCTATATCAGCCCGTGAAACCAGAAATGAACGAGGAAGAAATGTTAATAATATAAATATGGACTTGGCAACAATTCTCGAATGGGGATCTAATAACTTGGTAGAATTCAATGCAAACAAAACACAAGCATGTCTTTCTCTAGAAAGCCGATCTCACTGTGCCTAACATAACTTTGTCAGGAGTAACCATACCACTGAAGCCATCCATATCGATGCTTGGTATTACTATCAGCAATAACCTTTCCTGGGAAAATCACGTGAGGTCCATTGCCAAAAGTGCATCCCAAAAACTTGGTTTTCTGTTTCGTGCCAAGAGCTATTTCACCCCCAGTCAGCTGCTTATGATCTATAAGGCACAGATCCGACCTGTCCTGGAATACTGTTCCCATATTTGGAGTGCGGCACCTAAACATATTCTGAGGCTATTGGATTCTGTCCAAAAAAGGGCAATTCGTCTCGTCGGTGATGCCTCGCTTACAAACTCGCTCACTTGTCTGGAACACCGTAGAAAAGTTGGCGATTTGTCTCTATTTTATAGATATTTTCATGGGCGATGCTCTTCTGAAATATCAACAATCGTTCCTGCTTTGGCAGTCTCTTCGAGATTAACCCGTCAAGTTCAGTCATCACACCCCTTCGTGGTCACTTTGGAAACCTGCAGAACATCACTTTCCAAAGACTCGTTCATCCAACGAACAGCGAGGCTTTGGAACTCATTGCCTAGGGAGGTGTTCCCCGAGGCATACAACCTTCAGAAATTTAAGAAGAACACCAACTCCTACCTTCTTTCCCTAGGTTCCCACGATGTTCTCTGAACATTACAGGATATCCCTTTTCGTGGGAACCAGAACATAAAAAAAAAAAAAAAAAAAAGTTCACTGGGTAGTGAGTTATAACATTTCGGTGCGCTGTACGAGAAGCTACGGGTGAAAAATGAAGTTTTGTGCTTTGGAGTAGTTTTATTACGAGTGGAAAATCTGTTCAGGTCCGAAAATGTTTTTAGCCTTTTGAAGAGGTAATCTGGTCGTGGGCTTGTTAGGACTTTGTTGTTAGAAGGTGTAATTTCCTAAGTTTCTCTAGAGTCAGCCAACCTGATTTCTTCATCGGTTCGGTTTTATGGTCGTATTTACGAATGCCGAAAGAAAACCTCAGGCAATTATTTTGTATACGTTGTAGGCGGTGACAATCATTTTGGCGTGAAGCTGAACCGTATATACTGTAACAGTAGATTTTAGAAAATATTAGCGACTCGCAAAAATTTATCTATAATTCCGTTGAGAGTAAGTCCCTATTAGGATAAAGTTCGGTCTGACAAATAATTTTTGATTAAGCGTACTGCATCCAGCGAGAAGCCGAAAGCGACTAGCCTCTAAAAGAGGATATTGTGGTCGATTGTGTCGAACGCTTTGCTATATAGACCAGGGTCGATAATTTTTGAAATAAAAAAAAATAATAGCAGGATGAAACCCATTGGAAAAGGAAGAGAATATAACAAAAATGAAAGGAAAAATAATTTACGTGCGATATGAGGTCGGGAAGTGGAAGGGGGTGAGTTTTTAAGGGTTAAAAACGGTTTATCTCGATTTCCGGCAAAACTACAACTCCTATGGAAAAAGTATTCACATTTTTTTCACATAATTTCAAAATTTATGTGAAAAATTCCAATAATCAAGTTTTTGTTTTTTTTTCACGAAATTTGGTGAAAACTTACCTTTTTATGTTCCAAACACACTGTAATTTTTTTGATTTAAAATATTTATTTTTTCACCTTATTTTGACTTAATATCGAAAAAACACCCTAATTTTCAATCGAAAATTCTCCCGTCAAAATATCAGCTTTTTTTATGATGGTGTAAAAAAAATATACATTACTATGGTGAATGTTCTCAGAAAATGCTTCGAAATAACAGGTAGTAAGGCCCAGACCCTCCTAGCCCCTTTCCCACTTCTCTATGAAATACCTTTTGATGGACTAAAATTTTCCGTAGGAAACTCAGGGATATAAGTTATCTTGAAATAGCTATAAATAGGCATCTACGCATGTAATTTAAAGAAGATCCTACAACTTTCTCAAAATATTGTAGATGTCTTATTAAATATTATCTTTATCAACTGATTTGGTTGTTAATTATAGTAGTATATTTCGATTAGCATTTTTTTTTGTTTATCAATGTAAAAATGACTATTTATTAATATTTAAAAAAATTTGGATACGGTTTTTTTCGTTTCTTTGCATTTTCTGAGAATATTTACCATAGTAATGTATCTTTTTTTTATACCATCAGAATGTAGAGATTCCAACGAACAAAAAGCCCACCGACTTTTTTTAAAAAGCTGATATTTTGACGGAGGAATTTTCGATTGAAAATTAGGGGCTTTTTCGATATTAAGTCAAAATAAGATGAAAAAATAAATATTTTAAATCAAAAAACTACAGTGTATTTCGAACATGAAAAGTTAAGTTTTCACGAAATTTAGTGGAAAAAATTTTTTTTTGTAAAAGATAAAAATAAAAAACCAAAAACTTGGGTATTTGAATTTTTCACATAAATTTTGAGGTTATGTGAGAAAAGTGTGAATACAAAAGTTGTAGATCTTTTTATTACCTACAACTTTGCCATTTAACTTTTTTCCATAGGATTCGTAGTTTTGCCGGAAATCGAGATAAACCGTTTTTTACCCTTAAAAACTCACCCCCTTCCACTTCCCGACCTCAGACCGCCCGTAAATTATCGTTTTTGTTATATTCTCTTCCTTTTCCAATTTTTTTTTTAACTTTTTACCATTTTCAAAGGCTTCAGCCCTGGTCTAACAGTCGAGCAAAACAAAACAGAAAACACAGCCCTCGTCAACCGCTCTAAAAAAATCGTCTGTAATTGAAAGAAGAGCTGTGGTAGTACTATGTTGCGATCTGAATCCGGCTGGACGGATGAAATTATTTTATTTTACTAACTGGTATATAGTATAACTGACTGTGGGTGAACAAACAATCTCCAATTTTCCTACCCTTGGTTGTGGAATTTTGTTTTGAATTTAAATAGAACCAACATCGAGGTATACCACATACGTGTTAGCCGTTCCCTTACCAGTTTCGACAGTTTCATAACAAACACCCTCCTAGGATGGAAAGTGTATGCTCGGACACCACTTATTTCGGTGAAATTTCAGAAAATAGTATTACCAAGATACACTAAGGAGCAAAACCTACTATATGAATTAATTACCAGTATAGTTCAATCGAGATCGAAGGTTCAATAAATAATCCTTCGAATCACAAGTTGCAGTATCTCTTGAGAAAGAAGTTGAATTAAGAAATCATCTAGGATCACCTTGAATGTGAGAAACGTTGTGTGGGCATACTGGTGGAAAGGTTACTTCCATTTGTCTGCTGAACGCCCACTTTGCATATGTTTTTGCGAAATATGTATTGAAATAATACGTTTGTACATTAAAGGCATATGAAATCACCGTTCTTAAGAACAAAAACATTTGCAGGCCGTCAAAAAATATTTCAAGCTATTTATAGGGTTATGATAAATCTCAAATCATTTGAGAAAAGTTTTGGTGAGTTAATCCCACAATTATCATTGGTGCGGGCACATAACAGGATGTGGGACAAAAAAGCTTTCCTACCTAATGACATCATAGACTATAAATTATATTTCAGTATCACATTCTCTACCGGAAATCCATGAAAGCTGATGCTACTCCAACTGCTACATGTGGGACAATCAACAGTTATTCTCGGAAAATTTAATATTCACGAAGCGAGTATTAGGAGAATGAAAGAGCCTAATGGCACGTACAATCGGAAGAGGTTGATATCAGAAACTATTGCCTGACCTGACATATGTAGTTTGTTCGTTCGTCACATTTGCAATAGTTTATTCGAAAAATAATTTGATCTTTAATGAAAAATCTCACAGCCAATCGATTATTCTCCATGTGCATGGCTGAAATTACATTGTACACTCGTAGCTGACTGGGTAAATAGTTATCGATTAGATTAAATTTTACCTATGGTTCACCAGAAAAAAATCCATTATATTTCACGAACTCTCATTGAAGAAAATCACCAATTCATTATTTCCTAATTATAACCGTGAATACGTGTATATAGTCAAATAATTAACATGTCGCATGTGTATTTTCTACTATTTTTCAGTGTAAATAGCTTGAGTGAACATATTTCAACAGGTTAAGATCTCTTGATATTTCGTCCGGAAAGAAATCACAAAGACTTTTAAGATACACCAAATAGCTGTAAAACTGTATAACTTCCTTATGTCAAACGCTATATTTCAAAAGTTGTATAATAACACACGAGGCTTATGATATCAATCTGAAATCCTAATTTATATCCCCAAATGAAATTGTCGGCATTATAAATGACTTAAAAAATAAAAATACTTTCGACATGTTTCTAACCAGAAAAATAATTAAGGAAATCAAAACCAAAATTGCTGAACTGAGTTTTGCAATATGTGTTTCTTCCAAGGAGTTTTTCCTTTCCAGAATTATACCTATATTCAGGAATGGGGACAATTAATCATCTGAAAATTGATTTTCATTCTTAGAAGTTGGCTTATATAGCGGTCAAATGTCATACGATTTGGTTAGGCCCATTGTCACTTCGAATGACAAGGAAGCACCTTTCTAAAAAAATTTATCTTATTTCGATTCAAAATTTTCATACTGTTTGTAGGTCATAGTATGAACCCATATAGACTTCTCTTTTTTTCCTTTCTCAAGGCATTGAGTTCTACAGATCATTAGAGTTAATGTGAGCAGTGTTGATGGTGGTGGTATCGATGAAATACATTTAATTTGTGACCATTTCCTAGCACTTTTATTTGTTATGTACATTGAACGAACAACAATTCCATTATGAATTCATTATGATCATGATTCGAAACCTTGAATTCATTATGGTAATGGTTCTATGAGTACTGTAGATACAATCGGTAAAATACCGGCTGCGTCACCAAATAGGTGAACGTAATTCAGGTTGTGGTAATTTACAGTAAAAATGCAAATTCATTAATGTTATCATCTGCCCTACTTTTAGCTTCAGGACTGACTAAACGGTGAAATTAAATGAAAGCATGTGATTAATTATTCAGGAATGAATACCAACTTCTTTATACAAAACAAAGACAATATCAACTTCAAATTATATTCAAATTACATCTTTCAACTTAATTCAATCATAATCAAACTTTTTTCAAAATAATATTACAGTTTAAATTTTTTTTTGAATCAAAATCAAGTGACCACCCACGCTTTTTTGCATACTAAAAAAGTTTTTGGTCAATGACTTGACTTTTGAGAGTTTTTTTTGTTTTCCTTAACTATTATTTATTTTTTAACTTCTTAGTACATATCGCTACAAAAGGGGGAGGTTCCTAAGGTTGGAAATGATGGTTTTCAGCGAAATTTGACAATAATCGAAGATGGAAGTTTTATAAGTTATGGTCTAAATGTATCCATAATTATTATCTGGGGATTTTTGGGTTCGGATATTATGGATTTCTGTAAAAATTCGGCCATTGAGATAGCGGGTGAGTTTTGTTATATATGATCAGAATTCAATAAAAATTGGTATCTGAAGGTTATTGGGATCATATATAGTGTTTTTTATATCGAAATGCAAGGTTTTGTGGTCAAGAGCTATGAATTTGCAATCTGGTCAAGATTTATTGTCGGATAAATTGTGGTAACGGAAAATTTTATTTTTGTTAGATGTATGTAGACGTTGGCATAATTTTGATAAAGTAGTTGAGTTGATTTGTATTGGATGTTAGGCAAAATTTGTTAGCATTATTTATTATGGAAGATTTTTCAATCAGTTGATTGATATATTATATTCTTTTTGAATTGAGAATAGTTTGTATAATGGGACAATCGCATATCCGAGGCTATTTCTAGTGAACTATTATGCCTATAAGCATGAATCAAATACCTCAGAGAAACCCAAAAGGGTATTTAAATGGCACAGTCATCGCCCTCAATTGTATGTGGATATTTTTAAGAATGTATATATGTATAATATAATGAAAATCGTCATTCCGGTAACTGTCCAAAACTCAATTAATAATTTTCGAAAAGTATTTTTCTGTAGTTTATTGACTTTGGAGTATTTAAAATCATTATTGAAACAATTTCCATCTCTAGCGGATTCTTTCCGATCTTCTTTCAATATGAAGTTTGATAGTTAATTGTTTTATGTCCAGACAATGATCCGTCATTCCGGAAACGCAACAAACCCATTGAAATATTCCGCGCAGATGAACCTCATGTCTCCACGCATATGCACTATAATGTAGTTTGTGGTGTGTTTTGACCAGAAATACCAGTAAGTTTTCGTAAATATCCATACTTTTTTTTCAATTAATTAGTGAAAGGAGGATTATGTTTGCGTACTCTTATTCCCTATCAATTCGGTATGGTATGCTAATATACTGTGCTTTTTTTCGAGCATTTTTTTTGGTGAATTGCTGGATACTTCTGGTAGTGATAAACATAACACCATAGTTTTATGTGGCTCGGTTGATAAACCAGCTTACTAGGTATACTTTGGTCAGATTTCCTCATTTCGGAAACGTCATTACGGGAACGGTTTGTTAAATGCAACATTTGTTCCGTAATGACGTTAATTTTCTTGAAGATTATTTATGTACGGTTTGGTATCCATATTGGGAGAAACAGAGATTTATCGATTCGAAGAAAATATTTAAGAACGATCGTGAGTATCAAATACTGATAGCGGATATGTTGATCATTCTATATGAACTCAATTTCTGGTTATTTTCCAAATTTGCACGAAAGCGAGCTCAATAAGCCAAGACTGAAGCTTCTCCAAGTGTCTGTCATTCGAAGAAAACGACAAAAATTGAAATGAAATTGAATAAGACACAAATGTTACCCAAAGACGCCAAAGAAAAACAACGAATAAACCAAACGAAGTTAGCACGAAAACTGTTAAGAAATATAGAGCGAAACTGACTGAAGAACAGTTACAAGACAAACGAAGGAAGTACCGGAAAAAATATAGAAAAATAAAAGATAGCGGTACTGTCAATCATTTGGAGATGCTTAGCGGAAGGTATAAAAGGAACCAGAGGAAACAGAGGAGGGAAGCTGATCAAAAATACAGACGTAACAAAATATAACAACTGATAATTGCACATTCAAAACTGCGATAACATGTCTGAGGAATATCAAATTCGAAATAATGTGAAATCGTTAACTTGCCTAATGAAATTCCTGGAACATTTCAAACTCAGAGTTCTAAAAATGAAACAAGGTTAAACGTGATAGAGAAAAATGAATCTGAGAGAGTGATAGCAGAATTAGAAAGGAGGTTGGAAGATTTTAGAAGGCAATGCTTTGTACAAAATGCATAAGAAACAAATTAGTCATTTGCGTTTCGGTGAAAATGGAAGAAAGAAAAGGAATATCAAAATCGCACAGAAAATTATTAAATCAGTTCAGGAGTTTCTGAAAAATACAGTAACTAACGAATGTGCATAGGAAAAAAAGAATATCCTAATCGCTAACTGCGGGCCCTTTCACAATATCTATCAGATGTAGTTCAATGTCCAGCGTGACTTCAACCGGGGAAGTATTTGTTTTCTGTTAGATATTCACAAAAGAACCTCATTTTTTTTCTTGTGTTTTTCAATTCACTGAAAAATATTTCTATTCAATAGTCAATTGAGAATGTTTCCCTTTTCAACATTATGGTCATTTCGAAAACTGTACATTCTATTTCAATAACTAAAATAAATTGATCTAAGACGCTAAATGGTGATAATAATAATCAACTGTGCTTATATTTCAACCATAGACAATACAAACTGAATTTGACAATCTATATAGAGTTTAAATTTGAATAAAGAACTCAGCTTTTTGAACGATGTCTAAAATAAGGGTAGGTTAATGCGTTCAATACTCACAACCACAAAACAAGTCGCCAAATTACGTTCTGTTCGCAAATCCATTGCAGTAATTTTACCAAACAAAAAAAAATTAAGTAGGTTTCCAACAGTTTCCGGAATGACGATTTCTGTGATACTAACAAATGAAATTTATTCTAAATCTTCAACCTTTGGACATCTTTCGCGGCAGAATATAAAAAAAAAAAAAAAAAAATAAAAAAATATATTCACAGCTTACACAGACACGATATACATGTTTTTCTGAATTGTAGATGAACAATGTGCAGTGAAATTAGAATAGAATAGAAAAAATGCTAGAGAATAAATTCATTAATTTAGTTATACATATAAAAGGAATAATTATATGATATACATACCGGACTCCCATGCACAACCCCGAGTTTCTATGGGATTCTTGTTTTGTTTATTATAGGTTATATTTCTGTAAACTTTCACTACATACATGTATTCTTGGCAAATACACATTATTATTATTATATATTATATTTCATTGTGCATACTTTTATAATAAACCATTCATAATTTTAAATCTTAAAAAAATTTTTTCTTGTTTGTTTCATATTCCCCGATTTTATATATTTAAAAGTATTTTTTATCAACAGGAGTGTATCAATATTTCAATATACACTTCAGTTACTTTTACTTTTATTAGTTCATAGTTTGTAATTGTTCATATGATATAAATCCACACACTAACTATCACGCACAAGCTGCAATCAGAGCAGCTTCAGTGATATATTCCGTTTATTCGATAGAACTCCATTATTGTATGCATTTGTAAACTTGAATAAAATTATTATTATTATTATTATATATATATATATATATATATATATATATATATATATATATATATATATATATATATATATATATATATATATTCTTAGGAAACATAAAATTATCAAAAAATTAAAATTTGTGGCGATAAACCAATTTAGATTTTTAACTTTTAATTTCCAGTAATTGTCCCGTTATGAAATTATTACCCGTATCCTGTTAACTCGCAGATGGAATGATATTTAATTTCTCCTAATATCGTTTTTTGGGTAGGTGGGAAAAATCATTTATGAACATGCCTTGTGGTGTGGAAGTTCCTCATATGCACCCACTAAAAACTCCACCCCATAGCCTCCAATGACACTTATACCTTCTGCCATATTATCTTGCTATGAAAAATAAATCTAGAATGTATACGTAATGAATACTTTCCATTGTGCATCATGTATCCCACATAATTCACATATATAAGTGGATTTCAAAAAACATAACCTCAGCATATCTGCTGAAATTTCATGAAATCTTGCAAAATTGCTTCATCTCCTTAGAACATTTACTGGCCCCTGTCATATTCTGGTGGTCAAGAATGTAGGTTCGTTTAATTCATCTCATCTATCACAATAAACAGAGCCGTAAAGTTCAATTGATGTAATAAACCTAGGAACATTTTTGTATTCACATATGATCATTTCAATCAACGCTTGTGATGAGAAAGAAGTAGCTTATAACTGGTTCAGTTTGGAACTATATAAATCATAGTTTATATCTCAAAACACCAGCAACTTAATTTCTGTGTGAATTCATAATGTTTTTGCATCCGGAAAATACTTCATCCTCAAATATAATTGTAGACTTACTGAAAAATTCGAACAAATGAAAATTAGGAAAAGAATGATAAATTAGACAAAATGAATCATCAAATAACGCTCACCGTCCTGTTGTATCAGATGGAAAATAAAAACCATTTTCAAAATATGCTTTCCGTTTTATTGCTTTTCATTTCACCTGAAAAGTTTTCTTTATATACGGATTGAACTCAGTTATAGTAACTTTTCTGGAAATCTTAAAGCTCTCTTAAAAACCTATTTTGCCCAATTAAGAACCCCTCGCTGTCGCTCTCTACGTTTTGAACAAAAAGAAAGTGGTACATAATGTATATCGTTGAATTGGTAATTAAATTCTCTATCGAATGGCAAGATTTGAAAAAACCATTTGAAAAAACTATTTTTTCGTTAAAAATGCGTTCAGAAAATTTCAATTCCTGCTGTTGGATTTGTAATTGATCTTATCGATGAAATGACTATTACTATGAGTTTCTGATGTAAATTAGTATAGATTTTAACCTGATCAAGGCTTCCTGGCAAAATTTTTTGTTTATTTTTTCATCTAAAAATGAATGTTTGGCAACACTGTCGTCTGTAATTTGAGTCGTAGAATCCGAAAGACATCAAACATACAGGGTGTTCCATTTGAAAAATCGAAGTTGGTGGCTATTCTGACAAAACCGGAAGTCGGCCATTTTGTTTGTATATGACTGTCAATCCGAAATTGTGTCTCATATTTATGTACAACATTTCATTCAAATCGGTTGATAAGTGAAGGAGATATAGGCATGGCCCCTGTCCCATTGTTACCCGGTAGGTATATACCGTGAATTATAATGCAAGTTATGGCAAACAATGCAATGCAAATATAATGGATTCTGTGAGGAAACATTTTAGAGCTGCCAACTCTTGATATACTACAATTTCAAAGGTCAGACTGTGGCGGTAGAACGATTGACTTTTTCAGCGTCCACATGGTGGTGTTTTTTTCTGAAAAAAGGTTACCGATTCGAGGCATTATATTATTACGAAGGCGCAGAAGGGCCACTGACATAATTGTGTATAATTCCGTCCTACTATCTCGTAATTGGCCAATTCCGACGGCGTATCTTGGAATTCCGACTTAATAACGACTTAGTGAGTCATTCGGTATTTAGCCTCCGAATAACTGGAAAAAATTGTTTGTCAGCAAGTAGAATCCATGCGATAAAATATTTGGATAAGAGAAAATCCCATGTCATGAATTTCTGGTGCTTATTCATATCGACAAACCAAATTAATTTGAACAGAGGTACTTTCCTTTCGGGATTTTTTTCACTAGTCTCATCTGAATATATATATATATATATATATATATATATATATATATATATACAGAGTGGGCCATTGAAAACGAAACAGCAGCTCTGTAGGTCGGCAGAATCGAATTATATAAAAACGCTCGGACACGTCAACTACATTTTCGAGGGGGACATCGTTCGCGATGAAATTCACCCGAAATACATTCCATCCCTCGGAGCTGTGACCGCCTCCCCTCAATTTTTAAATGGCAACATATGCCAAGTGATACCTCATTTGATAGGTATTTTCCTTCTCAATATCAAACAACAAAAATAAATTAATTCTATCGATTCGTTTTCGAGATAAAGGAACTTGAAGTTGAGAAATCACTTTTTATTCAATCAATCAATAAAAACAATATCTGATGAAGCAACTGTCGCAATAATTATTATTGTCAATGAATTAAATATTCAAACTGTCTACCACCCATTTCCACAATAGTACAAGTTCTGTTCAAAACGACACCTCACATTTCGTATCATTTCCGGCGTTATTCGACGGCATCCTTCAATAATTCTCCTTCGTAAATCTTCCAGAGATTCTGGTTCGGTTGCAAATATTTTGTTTTTCAAGTGACCCCACAGGAAAAAGTCGGGTGGGGTTGAATCTGGAGATCTGGCTGGCCACTCTATAGAGCCTCTTCTTCCAATCCAACTTCCAGGAATCATTCTATCCAAAAACGCCCTACAGGCTGTGCATAATGTGGAGGTGCCCCGCTCCGTCTTGTTGAAATATCAAGTGATCGTCATGGTAACGATCGTCATTTTCAATGATGTCTACTAATTGTGGATAAACAAATGCATTCAATAATTCCAAATAAGTTTCTCCTGTCAGGTTACCGTCGAGAAATATTGGTCCAATCAAACGGTCCCCAAAAATACCGGCCCAAACATTGAGTTTTTGGGGAGTTTGAGTATGGACTTCGTGGAAAACATGTGGATTGGCATCTGACCAATAACGATAATTATTCAAAAATAATGTAGACTCATCAGAAAAGCAGATGTTGAAAAGGAAATTCTCATCAGCATCTATTCTCGTAGTCATAATTTCACAAAATTCCTGTTGCCTATCAAAATCATATTTATTCAATTGGTGTATAGTCCATCCAATATCAATTGCAGAAGCTGTTTCTATAGGGAGCGAATAAAAACTCACTTCGCTAACATGAGCGTATATGCGAAGAAACTGAACGAAAAATAATCTGTACTACTCGTAAACATTTGCCGTCGGCATATGGTAGATCAAAAGAGCCGCAGTCAACGTGGACCTGAGCGTCAGCTGTCGCTTTTCTACAACCGATTCGTCTGGGCCAATCGTCGGACATCGATGCTTGTATAGGCGTGTCTATACTGGAAGGTCATAAATCACGCGTTATAATTGTGTTTTAATGGCTCTGAAAGATTAAAAACCAGTAGCGTCTGTGGTCTTGGTGTGTGCCGATCGAAATACGTTTTAGGATATTCTAATAACCTACATCAAACAATGAAAGAAATTATTTTTCTTTCTTAATGTATTTGTATAAATAAAAGCTTGTGTTTAATTTTTTTTCATTTTTCATTATTTATGAAGTATTTTTGAAATCTTAAAATATCTAAATAAAATTAGTTATCTCCGCCACTGCTGCTCACAGGATTTCGCCGCAAGACTTTTTTATGCTTCTGCAATTGATATTGGAAAAACTATACCAAATGTATTTTGTAGGGGTGGAATTAATGATGTTTCAGGATTCGGCGGATACTGGTTCTACTGATATTGGTACCACTAAAAAATTATCTCATACATGTTTTTGTTGTACTCGCATTTGAGTCGAATCGATTCTTAGGAACCTTGAAAAGATTTCGATCAAGTAAATGGGGATGAAATAAAAATTTGAAACGGAATTGCATGTTATTTGTTGGTAAACAGTTAGATCATTTAATTCCTTGACAATGATAATTATCTTTAAACAGTTGCATTGTTAGATGTTATTTTTATTGATTGAGTGAATAGAACGTTATTTCCCAACTTCAAGTTCCAATATCTCGAAAACGAATCGATATAATTAATTTAATTTTGTTGTCTGATATTAAGAAGGAAAATATCTTTCAAATGAGGTATCACTTGCCATATGTTGCCATTTAAAAATTTGGGGGTGGCGGTCACAGCTCCGAGGGATGGAATGTAATTCGGGTTAATTTCATCGCGAACGATGTCCCCCTCGAAAATGTAGTTGATGTGTTCTAGCGCTGTTTCGTTTTTAAATATTTACGGTAGGTTAAGCCAGAAAAAAATATTTTTTTCTTTCAAAACTTTGCGGTTTCCAAAATATGGACAAACTTGACAAAAACCTAATCTTTGGTCTGGTTGACGCTGACAACTAACTGGCATCCCGTGACCTATATCCACTTCATATAAATTGTAGAGTGCCTAGCACAAAATATCTATAAAAACCTTTTTCAATATGATGCAAGCTGTTGTCGTGGCTTAGGAACCAGTTTCTACTTTACCATGCTCACCCTGACTTGTAGTATCTGTGAGATGTTTTTTTTTCAAAATGAATAATAAGAACAAAAAAAAATCTTACCTTTACTAATGAATCTGTTGACTTCTTTCCTTGTTAGTACCATGGACTGGTTTCGTTGATGATCCACAAACTCTTTTTTTAGCTGTGACTTTAGAATTTGGGAATTTCGACATTCTCATTTACCACCATACCATAGAGTATTTGGCCCAGAGAACTTCTTTGACAAAAAATTACCAGTAAAATTAGGAAAAATGTATTTATTTATTAATAGTTACCACAATATTTTTTTATCAAAAATCATTACACTTACCACATCCAACAAGTAGGCTTACCTAATATTTTCATTCACTGTTTTCTCTACGATGAAAGTTTCGCGCCATACGCAGAACCGGTCTTATTATTATTTTTGGTATCTTCCTAAAGACTTGGCAGGGATAAGTATCTCAGTCGCTTCGTAGCTTTTTTGCAAACTCGCCGCATCCATTTTGTCGGTACTATTTCAACCTGAATTTGACAGAAAATCAACATATAAAACAAATTACTATGTTACCGTTAGCAACCGATTCAACACGTTGACTGCCATATGTACCCAACGTAGGGCCCCAGACATTTTGTAATAATGGCCGCATGCACTCACATAGGGGACGCATTCACTTAAAAAAATTCAGTCGCATGTACCCACAGCGAGGTTTTGCTTGTGGAAACGTAAAAGAGTGGCCACAGAGAAAAGGAGTAGTTAGTTGGCCAATGGAATTAAGGCTTGTCGTCGGATAGACCGACCATATTTGCAAAGTGAAAAAATAATCAATCTTTCATATGTAATTTTTTTTTATTTGAGGAAAGGTAGTGAAATTGCAAAAAAAATCTAGAATATAAATAAACAATTATTCTGTTTTATAAGGAAAATTATGACCAAAAAATTAGAACACTGTATCCAAAAATATAAAAATTCTAATGAAATAGAAAACAAACGAACAATTTTTATTTCGTGCACCTCGAAAAAACACGAAAAACCATTATTTTTTATGCATTGCGTACACCTCAATTTTGTTTTAAGGGCCTTTGCTTGCGCGTAGATGCACCCAAATTCTGCACATAGTTTTTCATAACATCGGGCACAGGAAGCCCTATATTTTCTCCCACGGCCTCAAAGAATAAAAATTACAACTTGGGGCCGCGTGTACCCAAATGGGGTCTCACTCATTCAGTGTCCGGCAGATTTTTGGCAACAAGCAACAAATGGGAAATAAGTGTATTTCAAATTTCTCAGAAAATATTATGCTTCATAAAAGTTTTTGCTTCTGCTCAAACTCAAATTGCACCATCCAAATTTTATTCATCTCCATTCGTATACGAGGGAGGTGGAATAATTGAAAAGTAGCTTAAGAGTAAAGTACCTTTATTTTTTCAATAACGAACGAATTAATGAAAATTATAGGCCAACCATTTTATGTAGTTCTGTGTCCGGAGACCAATTCTAAATGTTTACGTGTGTTATGCTCTGGTTCTAAGAATAGCATTGAAGTATGTCTAGCCAAAAACATCATGCTGGTCGATAGAACCGCGGAAAATTTGATAGAAATGCCCACCCACACATCTACTCGTCAATCAATGTAATGTACGTCTAACCTCTAGACGCCCCGAGGTGGCGCCATTATTGATATTTTCAATCAGATAAATTTCTCACCTATACCAATTTTTATATATGTTTGTTGAAATGTTTTGTTTGCTGTAAACATGTGTTTATTTAAAATCACCGAGGAATTATAAATATGGTATTTTCTCCTTTATGTCATTGTCTAGTTTATAACTTCAACTTGTGGTTATCCTTAAGGTGGTTCCCCCACGAGACAGTTGAATTAGGAAATCATTGAAATTTGGCATACGTATTGTCTAACATGTGAACGACACCTCTATAAAATTTCAACAAGTTTGACCATCCCGAACCCGAGATATATATAATTGAAGTTGACTCAATTAACACGTAACATATGGACCAGGCATAGATAAATTTCTCACCTATACCAATTTTTATATATGTTTGTTGAAATGTTTTGTTTGCTGTAAACATGTGTTTATTTAAAATCACCGAGGAATTATAAATATGGTATTTTCTCCTTTGTCATTGTCTAGTTTATAACTTCAACTTGTGGTTATCCTTAAGGTGGTTCCCCCACGAGACAGTTGAATTAGGAAATCATTGAAATTTGGCATACGTATTGTCTAACATGTGAACGACACCTCTATAAAATTTTAACAAGTTTCACCATCCCGAACCCGAGATATATATAATTGAAGTTGACTCAATTAACACGTAACATATGGACCAGGCATAGGCAAACAGCACATTATTAATTCTACCGTTAGTACTGAAATTAAGAAGTTTATGAAAAACGATGAGGAGCTAGAGCAGGATATCACAGTTAAAAAAAAAACCATCTGTTTGACATATAAATCTCGGGAAGTACTAAGGTTTAGGCAAAAATGGGGGGAACGGAACGGAGAGACGGCAACAGTGTACGCACGGCCAGGCGGTAAGTGATTGACCATCTAGTTTGACAGAAATAATCTCGGGAAGTACTAAGGTTTAGGCTGCATTTTTGCAAGCGAACGAGCGAATGGTGATGAACGGAACGGAGAGACGGCAACAGTGTACGCACGGCCAGGCGCTAAGTGATTGACCATCTAGTTTGACAGATATAATCCCGAGAAGTACTAAGGTTTAGGCTGCATACGATATATTTTGCAAGCGAACGAGCGAATGGTGGGGAACGGAACGGAGAGACGGCAACAGTGTACGTACGGCCAGGCGCTCAGTTTGAACAGCTCACATGCGTCGTCTGTATAGGCAACCTTTTCTGTGTGTTGAGGCATAGCCCGGATAGTTCCGTCAAAAAGTTTACTCGCAATGTCAGATCAAAAATACTTTTAGAATAAATTTTACGAAAGCAAATGATATTCGTACTATATCTACTGGCACTGAGTACGTATATATGGGCTTTACAAAGTTATTGATTACGATCCGAACGAATTATCAAATTTTAATAATTTCCTAATTCAACTGTCTCGTGGGGGAACCACCTTAATGTGGTAGTCCTTCGTGAAAAAGGACGAAACCAAGTTTATATCGCTCAGCGTCTCAATGTTACCCAACCAACATTTGGAGTTCTGCAGCGATTTCATGAAACGGGTAATCATGCTAGGAAACCAGGAAAGATCCGTAGCAGAAAAACTACACCAATTCAAACTACGGACTCTCATACAGAGATTTATGACCAGTACATCGCTCAGTCGTGAAATCTCACTGGAACATCATGTCCAATTTAATCAAGATTCCATCAGGCGATGGTTGAGAAAGCCCAACTTGATGCCACACAAGGCAGCAACAGGGCATTTATTGACTCCAGAACAACGCAGAGCACGACTCAAGTTTGCTCGTGCTCGCCTTCATTGGGGGGAAGTGCTCTTCACTGGTGAGTCAAGATTCTGTCTCATAACCAATGACAGGCGAGTTTACAGACGTCCAGGGGAATGCTACAATCAATGTAACATCGTGGGAACGATTGCTTTTGGCGAAGGATCAGTAAGGGTTGGGTTGTCTGCCAGTATTTGCAGAATGTCAATCTTGTCGCAATTGTCTGGCCCGCAAGAAGTCCTGACTTGAACCCCATCGAACAATGGTATGAATACTCTCGTTTCGGACGTCCAACGTCTTAATGGATTTGAAAGTTTTTTGCGAGGTTTCGATTGCTTGTATCTGCAATCGTCTTAAGGTAAATACTGTCAAGTTTAGGTGCTACTTACCTATTTACATGTCTGTCGGTGCAGTGGTGCGAGTAATTCCGCCATGTGCAGTAATGCCTGTGATTTTTCGAGGTGTGCTGGTGCGCGAATTTTTGCGCCTCTGCAGTCAGCCAGACAGGGCAATGAGCCGTTTCCAAACGTTCTTGATATCAACGCTTGGTTGATTGAAGGCGTTATTGGCCTCGATGTAGGCGGCCTCCTTGAACTTTTGCTCGAACCAGTGTTCCTATCTATGTAGAACGCTTGCGTTGTCCCATGGAATTCGATGGTGCTCATTCCAGGCGCGGTCAGCAATTCCCGATTTTGACGTTTCTCCGCGTGGGTCCATTCTTACCGACAATGGGTTTTTTGTCTCTTCGATGTAGGAATCTCCGCACCCACATGAAACTTCATAAATTCAGTTCTTACTGATATCGGTTCTGTTGTCAGGTTTGGTCTTGGTGTGGAAACTCCGTAAAATATCGCCGGAAGCAGCTCTTGATAATGAACTTTTTTCTGATTCTTCTTATCTTCTCGGAGACACCTCCGATCTACGGAAGGATAATCACTGTGTTTTGTTGTTGCCCGAAGTGGGAACACGAGATATCAGCAAAACAAATTTTTCAATTATATTCTATTTTTTTGGTATGTACTTGATTTTTAGATGTTTCAGGAACAAATGTTAGAAAATTAACAATTTTAGAGTTTTGGCTACATATAATACTCATTAGAACATGGTTTATTTGGTAAAAGTGAATAACTTCTATGAGGCCCTCAAATGGACATAATAAAGGCGGGATAAGGAAATAAATGCATACACGATACACCCATTTTCCGTGCTGACAGGATAGTAATATGTAATAGATGAAATTCAATTGAATAAGTAAAGTAGCTAAAAATTTAGTTACAAGATTTTTCATGCAAAGAACACTGAATAGAAGCGTTTCTTAGGAGTACCAAATCCTTTACTTTTCACGCGAGATAGTGGAACAATTTTTATGAATTTTTGGTTTATCCTGACCAATATTCTTTTTTTTAAGAAATAGTCCATCTTCTCGTAGTAGAGTTCCAAAGAGTTGGGGTAGGAGAAAAACTCGAAGTCTGTCTCATTCATTGAAGTTGAAAGTTCATCGATCTTACAATATCTTGGTATATGTATTTCGAGGGTTGTAACCCTCATCTTTAGTGCACTGTAATCAATATCACTATCTGTATGAACTAGTTCAACTAAGAATATGAAATTGGGGACTTAACTAAGGAAATTACTTTAGGAAAATAAAATTATAATTTTTGTTAGGTTAGGTGTAATCTCAATTTCGTTCTTGGGAGCCGGACTATTAGTCTTTTTTTTTTTGTTTTTGGGCCACATCTCGTAATTTTTTATGTTCGACAGGGTTTATATTCAACAAGAAGAAACTTGTTTCCTAACATTGTGTCGAAAAAAACGGTGTTGGTTTCTTGAGGTGGTAGCGTTAACTTTGTAGTACAAAACTTTTTGTTTTACAATTATCTCTGAATTTTCCAAAGGTATGAAAGTCCAATTATTGGAATTAAGATAGCGTTGACTGGGGTATTTTTGGGAAATTTGAAATTAGTTCGCTTAGATGAAATTTACTTCAGTTTCTTGGAAGATTTCCAAAATCTCTAAAATATTACACTCGGTACCTTTATTGCAGAAATGAAGACAAGTTAGGTTATTGGAGTCAAAATCTTTGTGGTTTCATACTGGTAAACGATTAACAAACCTTGAACTTGTGTAAGGGATATCCGTATTGGAGAATTTATTGAAAATTCTGGTATGTTCCAATAAACGTGCAGAATATTCCCCCCCGGTTCTACCTATATTACTCACAGGGCATTGGGGGCTGGTTGAACGATATATTCCTGATTGTCCCAAGGGTCGATTTTGTCTGACATTCACAGATTACATCCGACAGTGCTGTTGGTTTCAAAACAGATAATGATATTGTGGGTATTAAATATTTTTGATAATTCATGGCAGTGGCTGTTGAAATCTGGTAGTGATTTACAGATTTTTTTCGGATTTTTTTATGCTGATTGATTGGCCATTGAGGAACTTTTTTCTATCTTTGAAAAATATTTTTTTAAACAATTCAGGTGGGTAGCCATGGTATCATGAGCTATTTGTTTCATTATTTATTTCATTTGGGATGAAAAGAAATATATTAATAAATGATGCTTTTTATGAACAAATCATTTCTCAAAACATCTCATCTGACTGACTAGTTGAATGTCTACTCATCAAAACATTTGAACTATTTAGACCAATCAAAAGAGCAGAAAATGCCTGATTCTGTGACGAAAATATTAGTACCAGGAAACCGTCTGTGCATCACACGAAAGACGATTTGTAGTCTGTCATATTTCCCACTCGCATCTATCATTGTAACATGAAAACTCGATGCTCTCAACGGACGAATTATAAAAAATCAAAAAACAGAAAAAATTAGCCCTGTTACGACTCGATCAGATTATTAGTAACGAAGAAAAACCGGAAAAACTGCGTTTTTTTCAAAAATTCATAACACCGTCATTTTTCGAATTGTAGCGCAGAATCTCCGCGACATATTTTTGATTGATATTTAATTTATGAGTATAAAACTTCGGCATTGTCGGATCATTAGTTTTTGCAAAATTGCAATTTGAATTTTTCAATGCACTTCATTGAAGCAAGCCTGGATGCGTCATAGATGATCCGATTTCATATTTTCAAAAACATATTGCTAGTAGAAGTATAGTTCTACAAAACGTTAAAATGATGCAACATAGGTGAGAAATTCTTGCAAACATGACCGGAAACGGAAGTTATGAATTTTCACGTTCGATTATTCTTTCGTCTACTGCAATTATGCAAAAACTAATGATCCGGTAGCGGTGAATTTTTTTAACATAAAGAACATATTAATCACTACTATGTTGTGAAGGGCCTGCGCTACGTCTTGAAAAATTGTGGTGTTATGCAAAAAAACTGTGATTCCCCCAGTATCTTTCCGTTTTTCTCCGTTACTAATAATGCGAAGCGTTACTAATAATGAAGCGTTACTAATAATGCGAAGCACAGTTTTTTCGCATTTCGATTCTCTTCAATTCGTTCATAGACCATCGAGATTGCTTCAATAGTTTTTATGTTACAAGCAAAAAACGAAAAAAAAAACACGATTTTTTGTTCTTGAATATTTATAACAAATAATGCAATGATAGTTGCGAGTGGGAAACAGGATGAAACTACGGATCGTCTTTCGTATGATGGCCCAGTCAGTTTCCTGGTACTATTTTTGTCACAAAAAAATCTCTAACGGTTGGCCTACTTTGAATTTCCTCTCCTGCGATATGAATTGGGCTCTATCAGTGATGCAAACTGTCACTTGTCAAACAGATGATGGGGGTACAAAGTTATTTTACATCAGGGTCCTTATGTCTTCCTTGTGAATTTTCTACGAAAAACGATATTCCAGAAATTAATTTTATGACACCGTTGTGATAATAGATTGATTGTGATTACTGTGAAATAAGTGCATAAGTCTATAGGGGTGTTATAATCATAGATGTTTAATTTTTTTGACGAGATATAACATGATTATTTTTTATTTTTTTAGGGGTTTTATAATCATAGATTTTTAATTTTTTTTGACCTGATATACCGTGATTTTTTTTAATTTTTTTTTTCATCAGATCCATAATAGTACTTAGTGACTCAGATTTCGATAAAGAGAATGGCCCACAAGTCATTCCTGAGAACGACTAGTCAACGCAAAAATATTTCAATCTTAAAAGGTTTGGAATATAAAATTATTGAACCTCAATAGAAAAATCAATATAGAGATTGTATCAATTCGTCGTCACCTAAAAAACACTCATATTTCCCCGATCCGCTGATAGCCGCCTTATTGCGACGTCAGTTGACAATGTTTATTCGTAAGAGGAATAAAAAAACTTCAGAATGGTTGAGTTGAAGAGAGCATATTCTTTTCGGGCAAATTATTCGTCTATTTCAATGTTTTTCTTCGAGCATTGATTTTAAATTGAAAAATAATTACTAACGTTGTTTATTGTAGCTCCCGAATGAAACATTACGGTTCTGCTGTCAAATTATTACGCAATACAAGAATGTATTTGAAAAATTCATTTCGTTTATTGAACATATGACCATATATAATAGTATTTATTCCCAGTATAGTTTAATGTCGATATCATAAGCCTTGTATAGTAGCTACAAGTCACTCCACTGAGACTTCATCTCCTGAAACACGTTTTTATATCAATTATTCTTCATTGGAGGAATTAATGTCAACTGAACATGAAATTATTTCTTAAGATACCGTTCGACGTGGGCAGATTCAGTTAACTGTTCTACCAGTTTCGTTTATTTTTATTTCTCGCAATAGAAAGACGGGTTCAATAACACATATCTGGGCCATCGATACTTTTACCTACAGAAATTATTTCCGCCAGTAAAAATCAAGCCAATTCATTGCATTCATTATATGTAACCGAAATTTGTCGTTTCAAAACTGAGTATATTTTAAAAATTCATTGATTGTGGTGCAACAATTGTCCATGTCCTTTCACAACTCTCAGTGCAAAAAACCAGTTACACATACATTGTTGATTGGCTGGGCGCAATAAATGTTTTTTTTTATCAGACGTGGTTGGTCAATTCTCTAGGTTGGTTTTTTTATTTCAAATTTCGAAAGTCATATGAGATATTCAAATTAATAATATTCGGGCGACCCTGCGACAAATTTTCCATATATTCAAACATCTTTGTAATATATTGAATAGTCAACAATTATTTACCATGCATTAGTTGAGAGTCGCATAAGGTATGGAATTCTCGGATGGGTACCGGTCGCCGAAAGACCCCTGAAAAAAATTGAATTCAAAACAAAAATACTTTCTTGAATTAATATTAAAAAATATATACTTCTTGACAAATGCTCTCTATGCAGAAGCAAATTGCTTTTGATATAGGACAGCTCTTTTTCCACTCCATATTAACTTACCCACATAAAAATTAAACTCAATTGGATTTTATGAGATATTATTATTCGACAAGGCAAAAAACAAAATCAAAACTGAAAACAAATTTAACCAAAAACATTGGGCCAACGTTGTTATATATACCTTGCGTGGAGAGTATACAATTATCTAAATATTGGAATGGAAAATCTTATAATATTCTGCAAACCATCAAACTTATTCAAAAATAAACTCAAATTATACCTTTTAGGTACTGACTGGTTGGCTGGTTCAGCTATCAGTAAGCTTTTGAAACATATATCAAAACTTTATTTCAATATTTCTTCATTTTCATAATATTGTGAGTGGAAATATTGTATGAATCGGCCATTATATTTGTTAGTTTTAATTGTAATGTCTTCAATAGTTTCATAAAAACACTGAAATGCACACCCGCGCACAACTACGGTTTCAGCGGATTTATATGTTTGTACTGTGATTTTGAATATGTTCAAATTGTCAAATTTTGTTTGTATATGTATATGTACTAACAACTGTTTTGTTGATTATTTTTGTTATGTAGAAATTATAATTTTTAATGGCAACAGTGAAAACAACCAAATATGTAACTAAATAGCACATAAAAGCAAACGGACACATTCTGATTTTATTAAATCTTTGACTCAACTGGTTTGCGCTGATTCGAAAGATCACACCTCATCCAAAAATATCAAAAAACCTGAAGTTATCACGGAGTAAACTAAAAAAATATGGAATTTACAGTAGAATTATTTCTTCGTAATACTTCTTTGTCATTCCATCTCACCCGATACTTTAATAATATAATCTAACCCCACATTCCACATCCAATTTTGTAATATTCTAATAACTGTTTTTTTTTCAGCTTCGGCCCTAGAATGTTACACCTGTGTCAACTGCCAGGGAGAAATGAAGACATGGCCTAAATCAACATGTGGTGCTAGTGGGGTCCAACCACCAGCTGGCTACGATTTTGCTTGTGCTGTTATTGAATACAAAGGTAGATAACTAGTGGTAATTAAAAAAAATCGTTGAACGCGAGAATAACGGGCGCACAACAAGAATTTGTCAATTTCTGATGACCTGAAATTTTCGCTATAGTCTTCATGAAAACTTGGGTTAACTTCTGGCAATCAAATTCTTTGAAATACTATTGGTAGTTTCATTGATAGATGAGAAGGAAAATGTTTCTGGGGCATTTTTTTATTATCTCATCTTCTTACTTCAAAGCTACTGACGCGTGAGTAATCATATGCGGGTTTATTTTTTTTCCTTTTGAATGAACTCTATTTATGCTGTTGTTAATACTAAAAGGGGTACGAATATAGGGATAACACAGTAACTGAAAAAAGTAACTCTAGTTATTGTATTTTCAACTAGTAAATAATAAATATATAAAAAAATCGACATATTATAATAATATTTGTTATTATTGTCAATTTAATAATATTACTCAATTGATCTGTCAAATTCAGGAAATGTGAGAAGGTATTCATTGACGTTGTGATAAAAAAAGCCCCTCCCCCGTCATGGAAATAGCAATTTTTTTTACTCAATCTATATCATACTTATTTTGTTATTTCATTTCAATATAGTTGAATAATCATCAAGTCTGTGGAATATAATATAAACGAACTTTCTTGAACGTCACCTAGAATATTGAAATACTCCAGAAAAACTGCTTACCTGTAAATCAGAATGTAAATACGACATGGTATATGCACGACAAAATCAACTTCATTTTCTAAAAATCTTGTCTCAGTCTATTTTATTGAATTAGCAAAATAATATAAGTCATTGTCATTATGGGTTTCATATTCAATGCTTGGAAGCACGTTGAATATTTTAAAGGACATCGGCCAATGAAAGCTAAAACCATCCCAGAAGAAGTGAATGAATATACCAGATAAGATTTATCTTATCACTAAGGCATTCCTAGATTAATTCTTAAGTAGTTATAAAGACAATTAATATTTTCAAGGTGGCATTAATCATGGAGCTAATGAGAGCTTGTTACTCTAATGAGTTACGCTCATTATATACCTTCTTCAAAACAACATTTTCAGATCGTTTACCATATGAATAGTTGCTCCTTTTTTTCCAACTAAACATGAAAATGTACTATTGAAAAAATTCATTAACAAGTTGTTAAAGGAATTTATATATCTGATGCTAAAAAATCAAAATTGTTATGTCATTCTTCGAGAAAGCAGCTAAGTCTATGTGATCCTAGGTCAAATAAAATCAGTAAAATAAGTCACTTGCTTTCATTCTTTCGTAACTGAAAATACAACCACAGCAATGACTTCAACTCAAAAAGCGCCTAATAATAGTGGATAATATATATTTTTCATCTCAAGATTCCGTGACACATAGATAAACTCTCAAATAGTATTTCATGTTGAAAGTTGGAAATGTGTATGGCCTTCATATTTCCCCAAAGGTGAAACTAAGATGTCTAGAAACCCTGGTGTATGCACTCATATCTGAAAATGTGTGGGATCAAACGTGCGACAATATGGCCTGCTTGATTTCTTAGATCGCGATCTGATTCGAATGATTGTTGAGTAAATGTCGACACCAAAGAGCAACTCTCCTAAGAAATTTATTCGGACAATGTTCAGTCCGCTCCGAAATCGTCAAAGATGTGGAAGAAGTAGATTCGGCCATTGTCTTCAATTCATTCGGGCAGACAGCGACTAACAGTTCAGTTTTCTTTACTTTATTACTACATCTATTCGAATCGAAGCTTCGGCTTTTCGCTCCTCGGTGTCGCCGCCGTTACAACGAATCAGTATTTTCCCAAGTTTCGGCAAAAAATCGACAGCCTGTGACTAACCACACAACATACCAACACGATTCATTTCAATGAATACAAAACATGGTAATTATAACTGAGTTTTGCAGAAATAACAATTCACAAATCGGATTGAAAAATATTCAAATTTTCCAATTGGCTGGAAGTTTCATAAGTGACATGTCCGTATTCCGCATCAGGGTGCAGGTTGCCTATGTCAATTTGTCACCATATATTGTGAAAAATTTGGAGTAGGACGCAAAAATCTCTACTAAAAAGTCTAAACAAAATCGAATCAGTGCATACACCAGGGTTTCTAGGCATCTGAGGTGAAACATACTTATGGCTATTTAAAAATCATTTGAAAGGACTAGTTAAAGAGTTCCTATTTTTCCAAATTCTGTTTGAGATACGTCCACAGTTTAGCGATGATTTTACAGGGTTGCCACCTACCTGGAACACCTGGAAATGTCAGGGAATTCGGGATTAAGTCAGATATATTTGCTATACCCTACTGTAAGGTCAGGGACTTTGGTTAAATAATACAGCAACAAATATTTTGCACTAAAAATGTTCTGGATGCGGCTCTGCACTCAGTCTGATTAGGGCTTTGTCTTAGCAGCAATCGAAAATTCTGTTTGTTTTTTGTACTTGTACTCTTTGAGAGGAGGAGTCCATGTAAAGCGCATGCGCTGGCAATATGAAGGATGGCTGATGCTTACACGCCTTAGGCGAGTGGGTGTCTTGGGGAGGGGGTATGGAAGTTATTTCTAATACTCATCTTCATGTTCCGATATAAGTGAGTTTCTTGGAGTGGGATTAAGACCAACATCATATAAATCAAATGCTGCAATGCTAGGAATTCATTCGAAAACTTGTATCTTGTTGAGAATTATAACAATATGTGTTTCAAACGTGAAGTTGAGGAAGTTGTCAACATGATGGAAGACTTGAACATTCAAGACGAAGCAGATTTGAACATGGAAGACGAAGTAGAAGCAGAAGCTCCAGGTGAAGCAGGTGCACCTGCAGCATATGAAGCGGAAGCCGTCAACGATGAGGGAGTATTGGATGACGCTGCTCCAAACGGAGACGATCATTTGGATGCCGATGATGAGGGGCTTGGTGATGACGTTTCCGATGAACTTGGAGGGAGGGAGATAAATACCACATCAGTCGCCCATCAAGATGACCTGCTCTACTGTATAAATTATAGTATAACTGAGGTAATGACGAGAAATGGTGTGCAGAATTTATGTTTTCTCTGTTTTTCGGAATATAGCAGCAGAATCAATTTCAACCAACGGTGTTGGGCATTTGACATGCATATAAAGAGGAAGTTGGGTGTACTTGTAAAAGTGTAGGAAAAGTATTTATTATAGAATAAACATTTTTTTTTTTATATTATGTGTCTCAAATCAATTGTAATAAGTCGTGGATTATTATGAATTTAGTCAGGGAAAACATGGCGAATTCACAACATAAAAGATGGTGGCAACCCTGTTTTAGCATTTTGTTTAACCCAATTATTATTATATTATTCTATTCGGCAATCCTTAAAATGATATTTTTCGTTTTCAGACAAGATAACCCACAAAAATGCTGTTGACAGAAAGTGTGTGAATGCTGAGAAGAAGAACGGAAAACTCACTTTCAACTGTCCTACCGCCAATGGAGAACCAATCAAAGATCAATGCCCAGTGTGTCAAAAAGACCTCTGTAACTCCGCTTCAAGCATCAAATTCAGTTTTGTTGCATTCTCTTGCGTTGTTTTGGCAGTATTCGCTCCCAAATTCCTATAAAACACCACTTTCACATAAATTCGAAGATATTATTTATTTGGGATTTTCATATTGATTTTTTTTCAGTTTATCTCCTTTCCGAATTGAATAATCCATTCATGTCATTTTATTGAAGTTACTTTTCAAGGAGATATGTTTTTATCTCACTGGTTCATTTTTCCGTTATTTGACTAATATTATGATAATAATTGAAATGTTTTTTGAGTTTTCAAGATTTTGGATTCTGTTGATTTTGTACATTTTATAAAATAGGACATTATTAATAAAAAGTACTTTCTATTTAGTTTTTTGAAATTTGCACGTAATCATGGAAGATAAAAATATTCCATTCTGCTACCTGACATATTTTTACTAAAAAAATTCGTGCTGGGAATTAAATAATGATCTGAAGAAACCTATAATATCTCAAGTATATAATAACAAACACTGTTGTAGGTGATTTATATACGATATTCAGATATTTAGGGACATTTCATAGAAATACTACCTATCAGCTGATAGATTAAAAAAAACACGATATTGGCAAACTCGTCGCTTGATACACATCTTCATTAGATGCACAACTTCTTTTCGAAAAAAAAAAATATCTAAGACGTACACACGAATTGAGAATCGCTATAAATAAATACATTTTTAATGAGTTCTTATTTTGTGTTCTGTATTTTAATGGAGATTTGAATCCTTATCCAACTGTCCATTACAGGGTTCAGGGTTTATACAAAAATAGAAATGCTCTTTGTGTTTTTGAATTGAAACATGTCTCATTTTTCTGACATGTGATTTGTTAGCTTGATTGTTGACAATTTCTGAATCAATAAATTCTTAAATCTATCTTGCCGACTGGCCGCGCCATCAGGAGCCTGTACTCAGGGTTGCCAACGCCAAGTGAAGAAAAATCCCGATCAAAGGCTCGAAAGTTCCCGTAAATTTACGAAAGTTCCCGAAAAATTCCCGAAACTTATATCTGATCGTTTTTTCCTGGCAAATCATCGTCTAGAATTTTATTTGAATGGATAATAATATGGACATGAAAAATATTAAATATTATTCTGATGTAATGGTAATTACATTTATAGGTTTCGTTACATGAAAGGATTGACAGGAAACAGGAATGGGAAACACGCATGTGCCCCTTTTCTAAATTATTTTTGATTTGCACAAATATTACCACCCAGAAACATCAGCAACAAACTCAGGAAAAAAAGCGCAATGTTTTTAATAATTTGAAATTGAAAACGCCAGTTTTCTCATTATATCCAAAAATGTATTCCTAGCGCCTCAGATGGACGTATGCATCGTTACTTCACACAGTTCAAACTTTTACCGCTAGTTGCGTCGAGCTGTCAACTATAATTTCATTTGTCTTCGTTTATATGTTGTACCAATATTATTAATATTATAGTATTTTCAATTGTTACTGAAACATCACATTAAAAGAGATGAATTTATGTTTGGATTGTCGTCTATGGATATTCCTAAAACAACCACAATTGGCGCTAGTGTTTGGGGGAAGTTATTCAAGTGAAGGTCAAATCGAGTTTGAATTAAAAAGCACCTTTAAATTTGAAAATATAAAAAAAAAATGGAATTTGAGAAATTATTTTCACAAAATATAACTGAGACAAAGAAAAATTAAAATAAAATCATGCGTATTTCCTATTACGCGACATGTGACAGTGGACGAGCGTCAAATGTTATGTCGAGTTCATAATGTTCACATAACAGCTTTTCGCGTTTCAGCTTAAGGCGCCCTGTTTTCTGACTGACATCTCAATATAATAAACTCAATGCTACATATCTGACGTAGTGTGTTACGAATCAAACGAAAGTTACGAATAGTAATAAGTTTATCCTACAATTGTGAAAATCCCGACACAATTCCCGGCACACGTTGAAATTCCCGATTTTCGGGAAAAATCCCGGTAATTGACAACGCTGCCTGTACTATATATAGTCCATTCCAAATAAAAACAAGTAGCATCAAAACAAATGCATGCCGTTAGCGCGTGATCGAAATCGGTGAACTGAAATACCAGGGCCGCATTCAGGACCGTACATGTATAATTCGGAAAATACTATGATTCTAAATTACTTCCAATATCAGTTTTGGTGTACTGAAATTGGGGAAAAATGAGACGCCGGATCCTACAACGTCAACAAATTATAACACCCAACCAAACGATTAAACTCTCATCAACGGAAATAAATCAAGTCAACATTCTACAGCGGCAACCTGGAGGTGCCGCAGAGTTTTTGGAAAGACATGGGGTTTGAAACCGAAAATGATATACTGGTTATCGTAAACGATCATCAAACCCATGGTCACCCATGCCTCATTAGTATGGTGGCCAATACCCCAACAGCACTCGGTACAAATCAAGCTGCAGAAAGTGCAGCGGTAAGCTTGTCTGGGAATCACAGGGGCAGTATTCACGTGCCCCACTGCAGCACTAGAGGTAATGCTGAATCTTCCCCCACCGCACTTATGTATAATGAAAGAAGCGACAAGAAGTGCCTTCAGACTGCACCAGGCATGAAACTTGAAGGATGGAAACCTGATTGGACAATATTCCCCTAGAATCCAGATACAAGTCATCAGATATTATGCCAGCTGGACACCACGACTTAGAAGTGAATTATGAAGTGTTTATAAACAACCACCATATATTCACAACAAACGGGCCTCAACTAGAAAGGAATGCATCAGTATGGTATACTGATAATTCCAAAATGGACGAGAGGGCTGGAGTGGGAGTAACGGGTCCTAATCTTAGGCTCTCAATATCCCTAGGCAAAGCCCCAACAATTTTTCAAACAGAAACCGATGCTAAGGAAATGTTCGCCCAAGAATGCCTTGGAAGAGGCTTCAGGGTAGCAAAGATATATATCGTATCAGACAGCCAAGCAGCACTAATGGCCCTTTGCAACAACTTTTCCTTAGGTAAGAAATAACTAGGAAAGTCGTATCTTCAGGAGTTCCCTAAAATAGTTATGGTTTGCACTGTTGAAAATTAGGGAAAACTTTCGGAGGAAACGTTAAACGCTGGCAACAGTGCAAATTCTAGTGACTTGACATGTATTTGAATTGTGTTGGTAGTGGGATTGGGGATAACTAACCTATAAGTGGATCGTAGGGAAAGTTTTTTACCACAAAATATCCCATTTCACCTCGTAATGGTGAGTTTTGGAAGGTTCTATGTGTAGATATCTTTTAAATTTATTGTTTACTTCACAACAACACAACAAATTGACCAGATAAAACCAAAGCGCTTTAGGGCTCCTAATTATACCAACAACGAGAAAAGAATATTATTGAAAATGGTCGAAATATATAGAAACATCGAAAACAAGAAGACTGACGGGTCTCTATGAACGAAAAAAAAAGAGGCACATCGATTTGCTGGGCTCACACTGTTATTGAGAAAATTATAAACATTACAAAAACATTCTAGATGCATTGAAATTGAATCTTTTTTCTCGCCGATCATCTGGAAATTTCAAATGGTTTACAATTTCCTGCAAAACTGGTAATGCAGTTGGTTTGGTAAGCCGAAATCTTTTGAAAAGGTAAGATTGTCCATCCATTCAAAATAGTTGGTCGTTCAACTAGGTACCCTTCTGGGTAAACCATTTTCTACGATTTCCACAATATCCAAATCATTGATTTGTTGGAAATATAAACAGGATGTTCATAAAATCAGATGTGGAATCATCTGCGACTGAAAGATAAACTGATTCCACATCTGATTTTATGAACATCCTGTTTATATTTCCAACAAATCAATCTATCATACCCCATGACAGGTTTTAATGTCAGAAAACACTAATTTCAAAGTGTCTCTCCAAAAGAAATGATCTTTTTCCATCTTTACAAAGTGAGATTGCTTCTTGAAAATGTGTTTCCCATTTCTTCCGGTCTTCCTGATGATCGTGGAAGCGTGAAATAGATTTTCGTCGACAAAAATGTATTGAAGAACTAGTGAATGCGATGTCTCTCCTGCGTCAATGTTACGAATGATTTCTGGTGAGTACTCTCTTTTGGAAAACATTCTTCTTTGCCTCATTCATCTTTATGAGTTCTTAATTAAGACTGGAATAGAAAATCAAATAACTATCTGAATAAAAATGCAAATTTTCAATTTCAGATTTTTTCTTTTGAGTTAGAGCCTTTTCAGAATATCTATCAGATGTAGTTCAATGTCCAGCGTGGCTTTAGCCGGGAAAGTAGTTGTTTTCTGTTAGACATTCACAAAAAATTACTTCATTTTAATCGTGGATTTTTCAATTCACAGAAAAATCTTTCTATCAATTTTCAATCAAATCATCTTCAAACATTTTCATTGTTCAATAAAGGAAAACCAAAACTGAACAAAATATAGGATAAAACGTTTGAAAATATATTTTATCGCAAATACCTTACTAGGTGAGAGTTCAAGGACCTGAATTTATCTACCTAAGTTAGGAAGCCCTTATCTCAAGAAAGGGATAAAAAAATGACTTGTGCAAACTGAATCTTCCCTAGCATTAAATTATTCATTCCCTAGTGCTAGGGAGTCCTTAAAATTGTTGGTGCAAACTGGCATAAGAGCTCTAAAGTCTCACACTCGTGAGTCTAGACTGACTTGGGATCGCAAACTCCTCCAAACTGGCTACGAACAATCAGGTCACCCTGATGTGAGTGCCAGGTCAGAAGGAAATCAAAGGCACTGAAGCAGCAGACAGCCTTGCCTAGGAAAAGGCAAACACTAAAATTTTTTGGCCCAGAACCTTTCTATGGTCTCTTCAAAGCCCACATTGAAGAAGAGTTTTGGCGATGGGAAACTGACCAAATTAAAAACCACTGAAATGAGGTGCCAGGACAAAGACAAGCGAAAAGGCTTCTGAGCCGCCAAAGAAAGCTGAACAGCTTTCGAGTTGGACAAGTAACTGGTAACGGAACTGCTTACTGGACATTGTCCTCTGAGGTATCACTTCAAAAAAATGGATAGATCAGAGCGTGAACTGTGCCGTTACTGCGAGAACTTCGCTGAAACTGCAGAACACCTGCTTTGCGGCTGCCTAGCGCTGTTTTGCAAAAGGTTTTCTTCGAAGGGGTTTCACTAACGTCCTCACACATCAGGAACTCAGTTCCCAGGCACTGACGCTTCACAAGGAGTCTCGGAATCCCGGGCCTTGAATAGATGAAGAGTAATGTACAAAGGATCTTAGAGGTCGAGGTACGGAAGGGCTGAACAATACCGAACCCCCTACAATCTACAAAACATGCCCGCATATGCCTTATCGCAAGCCTGTACCTGTTCGAAACTCCTCCGGAGGCGTGTCCTCTGGTCTAATCTGCCTGACCAATAGCGGCGCGACACACAATGATTACGTCTCAATCATTGTTGTCGTGCGCTTTTCTTCAAGGTTGCCAATTTTCCAGTAAATCCTGGCATTTGCCAGGAGTGAAAAACCTTGCTAGTAATTATGCCAGTAGTGGCACGATAGCGGAAATTTGCCAGGATGTCAAAGATTCATCAATTTATATTCTCTGGAAGAAGTTTCAGATAGATTGAAAAGTTACATGGGTAACAGAAATCGACATTTCATTTTCTTTCCATTTTTGTAACTGGAAAAATATATATATATACCTGCCATGAATCTTTACAAGAGCTGAAAAAGGACGCAAATTTTGACCCCAAGGTAATTGACGACTTTTACTGTTTGAAAATGAACTATCAATGTTCTGGAACCAAAATATACGCAAACATATGAGCAAAAATCATTACTGAATGTTCTTCAACGATTTCCATATTTAAAAAATTGTAGAACTTGAGAAACACGCAGATGGTGTTAGTACCTTTTTATGTTATTTTGAGTTTTTTATTGGTAATTATTTATTTTTTTCGATATTTCCTTTCAAATTTGTATCCACAGCTGGTATGTTATAAATTCATCTGTTTACAAACTTCTTATGGGGTCAATAGAACAGTTGTGTGTTTTACGACCCAGAAGGCATTGTGTCTTATGGAGTCGGTAAACAATCTCAACCCACATGTTAAACAAACCACGTATCACAGAAACCATAACCTTCTCAAACAAAACATTTTATAAATTTTCAGCAATAAGGAACACGCCTGAGCCTCTTTTCTGAAATATTTTGACTTGCACATAAATATTACCACCTAGAAAGAAACTTGGAAATCGAAGAAATGTTTAATGTTTTTCATAATGCGAAATTGAAAACGCAAATTTTTTCATCACATTGAAAAACGTACTCCTAGCGCCTCTGATGGAAGTATGCATCGTCACTTCACATAGTTCACTATTTTACCGCTAGTAGCTCCGAACTGTCAACTTTAATTTTATCCGCCTCCGCAGTACTCATATTTTCATTATTCAATTATAATAATAATAATAATAATATACTTTAATCGACAATATGTTATCAAAACCATTACAATGATGTCCATAACAAATTGCCGAGAGCGTCAGTAAATGAAAGTATACACAGTAAACATAGAAGACAAGAAATATAACATAAATTATGAATAAAACACGAATACCGACGAACCACGGATATATAAATGTATACAACTAGACATACAGTGGTCCCAACAATCTCTTATGAAAAAAAAAAAGTTCTTTTGGGTCAAGAAGTCTTTGAGCCTATTTTTGAAAATGAGAATATTTGGCGCACTTTGCACTTCTTCAGGTGAATTATTATAGATTCTGCAGCCATTGTAGTACAAGTTTCTTTGGTAAAACTTAGTTGAGTGCTTTGCCGGAAGTAAATTGTTCTTAAATCTGGTAGAGTAATTATGCTTCGATCTATTGCAGCTAAACAATGAAAGATTCTTATGAACATAACACGATATTTCGTATATGTAAGTATCAACTACGGTTACAATTTTATTATTTTTATAAGACTACCTGCATGAGTGTCCCCAGGGAAGATTACAGAGGATTCTCAACGCGGATTTCAATTCAATTGTTACTGAAACATCACATTGAAAATAAGGTTGAATTTATGTTTGGGTTGAAAGACATTATTGTCTATCACTACTCCTGAAACAACCACAATAGGCGGTAGTTTTTGGGAGAAGTCAGTCAAGAGAAGGTCAAATCGAGTTTGAATTGAAGAGCACCTTGAAATTTGAAAATTTTTACAAAATTTTGGAATTTAAGAAATTATTTTCTAACTGATGCAAAAATAAAATCATGCATGTTTCCTATTGCCATGAACATCAAATAAGCCTGCGTGTTTATAAAATACCCACCAGCTGTAGATAAAATATTATATTGCATTTAATGTCTTATTAGTATAAAAAACACCCAAAAAAAGCAAACACTCGAGCTTGTTATTTTTGTTACCAATTTCAAAAATTTACTTAAAACAAAAATCGATGCATTTTTCATTACCTACTTGACATAAAATATGTTTATATATATCTGGCATGTTATAAAGTCATAATGCTTCCCTTTCTAAAACACTAGTGTGCCTTACAATTTCATAAGACACAGAGCCTTTTTTCAGTAATAAAGAAGAGAAACAAGTATTCAAGGTATTTATTGACTATTTTCCAATATTTCTTGTGAAAAGTAGTATTCCATTGTAAATAAGAAAGTCTGTTCTCGGAATTACAATTGGAGTCATTACACAAACTGATCCCACCTTCCCGAACAACATATTTTATAAATTTTCAGCAACTCTCATACACATCAAATAAGTCCTCGATTTGGAAAAAGTCTATGTGTTTCCAATATACCAGATAGATAATAGTAGTTTATGTAACAAGTACGGAAAGTGAGGTTTTAGCGGACGAATCGGAATGAAGATGATGTCCGCTATAGTTGTTTTCGTGCAATTGCACGCAAACTGAGTATTTCGCGTTCTCAACACCGTCCGCGAAATTCAATTTAGCGGCCGTTACCCACATCAACGGCCGCCAAACCAAACGTCACTTCCAAATTTGACATTCGACAATGACAAGGATTATTTTACATTCTGTTTGTCACACCAATCTTCAAACTCGCTGTAACATTTTTCGTACTGTCGTCTAGAATTTTCAGGTATTAACCCAGGTAACACATGGACATCCAATGGATATCCATTGGACATCCTTCATGTTTTATGGACATCCGATGGATGTCAAAGCGGAACAACCTGTACATCCATAGAATATCCTTCAAGGATATTCATAAGATATCCTCCAGAGATGTCCATAAGATATCTTTCAAACATATCCATAAGATATACTTCAAAGATATCTTTCAGGAATATCCATGAGATATCCTTCAGGGATATTCAAAAGATATCTGAAAGATTCCTTCAGATATATCCGAAAGATATTCTTCGGGGAAATCCATCGTAGATAAAATATAGTTATAGCGATCTGGAGGGAAATGAAATAATGGTATTGAACAAAAAAAAATGTATTAATGAACTCTGGTATCAAAAAAAAATTCTCAGAAACTTCGGGTTTATCAACAAATAAAATGTATATGTAAACTGAAAATATGGGAACTCAAATAGCAAACACATAAATGCATTGGAAATAATGGATGTTTAAAGGTTATGTCCTTTTCAATTGATATTTACCTGTGTTCGGCCAATATATAATTCCCTTCGGAAACAATCAATTGCAACAGATGACAACCATAATGTCCAGACGAACAGGGTATCAAAAACGAAGGAAATTGAAAAAAAACACGACTCAAAAATAACACCAATGCAAAACGCCATAGACGATCTTTTTGTTAGGATTCAGTGCTATGACTATGACCTTCCTCAACAAAATAAAATGACAGTCGTCGCCAGTAATTATGCGTATAGTATGGCCAAGCTGTCGCAGAGGGTCCCCGCGACAACGTATAAGTTTTGAAAAGGTACAATTTATGTATCTACGAGAATGTTTAAATTCATTTATGATTGCTTTGGATATCTCATGGCCATCCCTAGGATATCTATTTCAAATCCGTCGATGGATATCCATTTCAAATCGAGTAGAAAAACCAAACATGAGATTTTTCCAAAAAAATTAATTCATATGTACGAGCATGAAAGAAACTCAGAAATTGACACAATAAAAATCAATCTTGCAATTTATACTTATCCATATTTGCTCCGGATATCCTATTGCCATCCATATGATATCTTCTGAAGGATATACATTTCAAATCCGTCGACGGATATCTTATTGATGTCCATGGAAATCCAGTAGAATGACGAAAAATTAGATTTTTTCAAAAAAATTCAATCTATATATGTACAAGCATGAAAGAACCCCAGAAAAAGAGACTATTAAAATCGATCTTGCAATTTAAACACATTCATAATTGCTGTGGATACTTATGGATATCTTCTGAATGATATCCATTTCAAATCCTTCAATGGATATCTCATGGATGTCCATTTCAAATCCAGGGATATCCCGACCAGAATTGGACATGAAATGGATATCCATAGGATATCCTGTGTTATCTGGGAAAACGGAAGGTGCCAAGTTTATAATTAGCTCTGGAGGAGTGCAAGATACTAAAATATCAGTATCTGACATATTTGCGTTTTGTCAAGAACTGCCCAAATGGTTTGTATATATTCAACCATATCATTTCCATAGCAACGCTGTGACTTTATTAATCAAATTGAACTGCTATCTATTTTGAAGCAATTACATATTTATTTGCAATTATCTTGTTCAACAATTTTGACGATTGCACGAAAAATAGTGTGTGTGTCATGACCGCGAAACTTGTTAGCGACCTCAAGATTATCCTGCCTCGGCCGCAAGCGAAATATTCAGTCCGCTAAAGTGTTGTCATGACGACTTTAAGTACACGTGGGTATAGTCCATCCAATATCAATTGCAGAAGCTGTTTCTATAGGGAGCAAATGAAAACTCACTTCGCTAACACGAGCGTATATGCGAAGAAACGGAACGAAAAACAATCTGTACTACTCGTAAACATTTTCCGTCGGCAAACGGTACATCAAAAGAGCCGATAGTCAACGTGGACTCGAGTGAGGGCTGTCAGTTGTACAACCGATTCGTCTGGACCAATCGAATTGGACATAATGCTGGCAGCTGTGTCTCTACGATGGGAGGTCATAAATCACGCGTTATATTTGTGTTTTAATAGCTCTGAAAGATTAAAAACCAGTAGCGTCTATGGTCTTGGTGTGTGCCGATCGAAAAACGTTTTAGGATATAATAATAACCTACATCAAACAATGAAAGAACTTATTTTTCTTTCTTAATGTATTTGTATAAATAAAAGCTTGTCTTTAATTTTTTTTCATTTTTAATTATTTATGGAGTATTTTTAAAATCTTAAAATATCTAAATAAAATTAGTTATCTCCGCCACTGCTGCTCACACGATTTCGCCTCAAGACTTTTTTATGCTTCTGCAATTGATATTGGGAAAACTATACGTGTTGCAGGAACAATCCTCGACGAAATGTCAGAGTGGGACAAAGGATCTACTACTAATATTGAAAACATAACAAATTTGATTCTTGGGAGGAAATAAGTACGGAAAAAGATACATCAGGGGATGAGTGTGAACAAAAAATAATAAATGTATTGTTATCATGAAGAAGGGAGTGAGCAAAAGATAAGAAAAGCGTTGAAACTGGAAAAGATGATTTTATTATAACGCTAAGAGAAAACAACTGAATGTTTCAATGTGTCCAATATTGATAATTCAAATTTTTTGTCTTATACTCAAATTGCTTTTCTGCAGTTAGTAAAGCTTATGTTTCTATTAAATTAATATATGGCAGTACGAAATTTCTACCGCTAAAAACTAAAACAATGTTATGTGAAAGCTTGGTATTGTCAATTTTTTATTTTGCAGACTGTTTGTACGGTCCAAGTCTCACCAATATCTAAAAGCTGAAAATACAGAAGTTGCAAAATTCTTGTTTGAGGTTGATTTTTGGTATCCGCAGACGCGATTATATTTCGCATAAATTACATGTTGTAGGATGGTTGAATATGGAGAGTCGGCATGCCTGTATCATCAAATTATCAAGAGTAAATGCCCAATGTATCTTTACAATGAAATTAAGTTCCGCACTGATGTTCATACATTGAATTTGAGATTCAAAGGACTATTAACACCTCCTATGCATAGAACTGAAAAGTACAAGGCTTCCTATAGATACCAGATTTCGAAGGTGTATAATGATATACCGAATAACTTGAAGGAAATGAAAACAAACAGTTTTAAATTTCATCTGAAAAAAAGGTTGTCGAGAGAACAAACCTCCCTCCAGTGAGTTCTTGTGATTGTTTCCTACGAGGATTTTTAAAAATTGAATTGTATTATTTAATTATTGTTATTATTTTTTTTCTTCTTTTTCCTTTCCCTTTTAAAATTATATATAGATTCTAGATTTATTCCATTATGCGTGTGTTCCGAGGTTGAGTGGAAGAGCGGCTATATTTTTTTTCTGTGTCATAATTATTTGTGTTTTAAATTTATATCTCGAAGCTGAACTACGCCTATTATGCCAAGATCATTATTTCCATAAAATTGTATATTATTGTAAATTCACATGGAAAATAAAGACGCTATTATTATTATTACTTTTTTTTAATTTGAGTCTATGCAAACTAATACCAAAATCAAAATCTGGGCTCATTCGGGTACAATTTTTGTAATATCCACTGATACTTTGAAATTTTAAAGTATTAAGTAATGCAGATCCATTTGTATTTACATAGATTTCATGACGCCACCATCGTCGTAGACGTTTTTTATCTTCAAATAAATTGTCTATCAAAATAAATGCCGCTCTGGCATCATTTCACTTGGAACAAACATGCTGTTCTCACGAACTGTACGCAATACCAGATACCCCAAACAATTTCAGTTTACCGCTAATTTTGAACAACATTAGTACTGAAGAAATTTTAAAAGCATCAAAAAAATTAAAAAACAAAATATCTAGCGGACCTGACGGTATTCCTGCCAAAGTTGTCAAAAAGCATATAACTTACCTATGTCGACCCCTACAAATAATTTACAATAAAATGTTACATACTAACCGATTTCCTAAACTATGGAAAACCTCACGCATTTGCCCTGTTCATAAGTCAGGAAAGGCAAATGATATTACCAACTACAGACCAATTGTTCTGATATCAGTCTTCTCAAAACTTATTGAGATCATTCTGTCGGATCTAATTTATAATAAAATTTCCAGATCTCTCTCGGAATTCCAACATGGATTCATGAGAGCACGAAGCACTGTTTCGAATCTATGTACACTTACTCAATATGTTTCGAAATCCTTAGATGATAAAAATCAGGTGGACGTGATTTATACTGATTTCAGTAAGGCGTTCGACAGAGTTTCCCATGAATTACTTCTGAGAAAACTAAGTCGATTCGGAATTTCCGCGAAACTCCAAAACCTTCTGAAATGTTACCTCTCGAACAGAAATGTGTTTGTTGAATATGATTGGAAAAAAAGCTTTGAGTTTATCGCCTGTTCTGGGGTGCCACAGGGCTCAAACCTGGGGCCACTTTTATTTCTTATGTTTGTAAACGACATTTGTGACTCCATAAAATCAAAAAACTTCTTTTCGCAGATGATATGAAAATTTATGAAGAAATTCGAGATCCTACGGACTGTACCTCATTACAACACGACATAAATAAGTTAGTTGAATGGTGTGACTCGAATAACTTACCACTGAACATTAGCAAATGCAAAATTATGACATACTCACGTAGATCTCCAATTGTCCACAATTATTTATTGAAGGATACCATCATTACGAAGGTATCTGAATGTAGGGATCTAGGAATAACGTTTGACGCGAAATTAACGTTTTCGTCACATATAGAGGATATCACAAGTAAATCAATGCGTCTTCTTGGATTTGTCATACGAAATTGCAAAGAATTCAAATCACTCGAACCAATGAAATGCATATTTTTTGCTTTGGTGAGATCGAAATTGGAATACGGCAGCCAGATATGGAACCCGCATTATACAAAATACAGTGACAAACTAGAAAATGTTCAACGTAGATTTCTGAAATTCATGTATTTCAAAGTTCATGGTTCATATCCAGAAAGACACTGTGAGTATAATCTTCTCTTGAATGAATTCAATATGGTTTCTTTGAGAAAACGTCGTGAAATTTACGACCTTACTTTCATTCATAAACTTATACACAATGAAATCGATTCATCAACATTACTATCTTTATTGAACTTCAATATTCCTCGTTTAGCCTCTAGAACGAATCTTACCTTTCGTATTGATGTACCGAATTCCCAACATCATTTCTATAATTGTCTAAATCATATGTGTAGATGTCTAAACAATCTTCCCTCAGTGGATATATTCTTTTCAAATGCATCCCAATTCAAACAAATTTTATATAGGCTCATCTCGAATTGAAATGTAATTTCAGAAAGTAATGTTACTTATCAGTTATTGTTAACATATAAACCTAGAATAAGTATACTGTGTTACACAAATTTTACGTTATATACTCCTATAATTGGACTCTTTTGTCTGTTGGATGTATTACTACTATAAATAAATAAATAAATCCCTGTGGATTCAGCACGGAGCGCGACGAAAAACGGCCAACGTACTCACCAAAATATGTTTCTGCAACCGTTGCAGTTACAGCTCGGCGGTAAAATTGCAAGGAATTGCCAGGAATGGAATAATTTTTTTTTGGTTGTGGGTTGGCATCAAACCTTTTTTTCGCCACAGACTTTTTTTATTGTCATTATCTATATATTACTATGATATTAGATTAAAATTGAATTGTGAATGGAATCATTTTTAGCCAGTAATTTGGCCAAGAGCTGTTATAAAAAAATTATTTAAAGAAAATAATAAATTCACCTTGAAATAATCATGAAAGTTGTATATTTATCCATATACACAGTGAAATAAATCATTATTGAAAGCTAAAGAAAGAAACAACAATTAACAGAAATTTTCAAATATTCTAACGTTGTGTTAGTTGAAGAGACCACTAGAAAATCCGAAAAAAAATGGTAGTTAGTAAAAGTCAGGAGGTCTGATTGCTTCGAAAATATCAACAGGATATTCATAGAATCAGATATGGAATCACCTGCGATTTGAAGATTGATTTTAGTTACAAGTTGAAAAGAGAAACGAAAATTCTCAATTGAATATCGAAACAGATTCATCTAGAAACTGAAAAATCTACGATACAATATTTAGCTATTTTTTCAAACATTGCTTGCTTCTGAAAAATATGATTTCCAATTCGTGGAAGCGTAAACAGAGATGTATTGAAGGCCCAGTGAATGGGATGCCAATAATGCGTCAATGTTATTTTAACTTTCAGATTATTAAGTTGGTTACGATATCTATGAGGTGTAGTTCAACGAACAGTGTGTGCTTATATCGGCAAAGTTATCATTTTCAGTTAGTTATTTTTGGATAAACTGTTGTAGAGTACTCTATTGAAAAGGAGAACGTTTCTGATAAATACATTTTAAACAACATAATATGAACATCTCATAATCACTCAATAAAATATTCCAACACTATTTCATTTTGATCCAAAATTTTAGGTACCAAAATTTCTTTCGACAGTGAGTCCGCCAGCTGAAGTGGAGACTCCATATAGTTTACGCTCACTTCTCCATTTCCAATAAATTCACGTAAAGAAATTTCGCGACCATATCCTTTCTTTTTTGGAATTCGGGAATTGTATCGCACGTTGGTTAACAACTTTTATTTCCCAAAACGTCAAGTTCTTTCATTTCCCAAAACTTCAAGTACTTTCCCAAGTGACGAAGCCAAACAGATTATCTGCTTCCGAAAGAAAAGGCAATGTAGTTTGCTTCAGTTCTGGAAAGTTCTACAAATTGCTGTCGTTGTGAGCATCATGTAGCTGGAGATCCATTGATCATAAAAACGTACCCATTTTTAGACTTCTTAGTACTGATATCTTCATCATAAACTGCGTTGGTATATTCACACGAATTGACATTGAATTCCTCACATCTTCCATACATTATTTCACAACTGTTCGTACCTTCTGATTATCTTAGAATTTTAACAACAATCTAATGTGGGCTATGGGCTATAATCATTCAATAACAAAAAATTAAACCGACGAAAAACGAAACTGAAAAGCAAGCAATAAAATAAACCTTTTTAGTCTTAAGAACTGAGCTCCTAAACTAATGTAAGTAACTAATTTTGAATTGGCGCCAAGCAAACAAGTAAATGAGTTAGTTAAAGCGTGAAATGATGGCATCGAGAAGCGCGGTGACATTTTGATAATTTTTTGAAGTAATTTAATGTTCTTCGTTGATTGTTTGTTTGGCGCCGACTCAAAATTAGTTACTTCCATTAGTTTAGGAGCTCAGTTATTGGGACTAAGAAGGTTTATTTTGTTTTTTGCTTTTCAGTTTCGTTTTTCGTCGGTTTAATTTTTCGTTAAAAAGTTTTATTTTTCAATTTTTTGTGACTGAAATCTACTAATTACCACCTCTCTAATTTTTTATTACTTCCAAAATACTTACTTACCCACCTTACTTACCCACCTTAACTATTAACAGTTAAATAATATGATTATCGACTTTAATTATTTATTATGTTATATAATATAAATTATTTTTGATAGTTCTGATTAGTTTATTTTATCCCTTTGTATAAAATTCCATCCTTTCATAGAATATAATTATTGTGACGGATGTAGGACAACAAAAATAATGACAATAGCAATCTGTCAATGGCAACTACATATGTGTGCCAATGTTCACAAGGGAGAAATCAATCATCCCCTATTTTTCCACTCATAAGGGTGAATTATTCCATCCCCACTTCAAATATGATCATTTTTGAGGTATACACTATCTAATAAAAAAAGAATCATCCAAATCGGACAAACCAGTACAAAGTTATGCCTGATAGAATCGGTTAACGAACCAAAATTCAGAGGGTGAACGATCTATATCCTCCATTTTGCTACCCTTAGGCACAGTATTGTGACCTCCGGTTATACTAGGAATAAATTAACAAACGCAACGGTTAGAATATGATTTGTTTAACTTTTATTTATAATGCAAAAGCATAATCTAACCATTGGTTAATTTATTCCTAGTATAACCGGAGGTGAAATTACCGGGCCTTTTTCAAATTCAAATCGGACCAACTTCGAAGTACACCCTATCCAATGAAGAGAGAATCATCAAAATCGAATGACTGTGTAAAAAAGTATGCGTGGTCATACATTAAAAAAAAATACGCGTCGACTAGAGAACCTCCTCCTTTTTGATTTCGTCGGTTAACAACTAAGTAACATATCTAACGGAATATATTTGTTCAGTACAACACACTACCCACCGCCTCTCTATATGGTATATTTGAATACTCCTTATCGATATTTGAATCATTCTGAAGTTGCAAACCTGATTGAAATAGAACATGAGACAGGTTGAACTTCTTCAAAATTTGGAAAACTTGCATAAAAGTGAAATGTCAGCGATTTTGACAAAATTCTCACATATGCTTCAGAACACGCTAAACTTAGTTGACCAACCAAACTCCATGTCATGTAGGTACGAATTAACTGTTGGAATTAAATAGGAATATTTCACAATTATTTACGGAACAAACACTCTGAGCATTGAGAATTGGACGTAATAAACCCGATACTAGAAGATTTGTATGAAATTTCACCCAAGGGAATGTTGAAAAAGCAACGTTGCCAAATGGCAGGGAAGGGGCAAACACTCAATTTCCTGACTCAGAAACCTTCGGTGGTCTCTCCAAAGCTCACGTATGAACCAAATCAAAACCCACTGGAATAATGTTCTAGGACAAAAACAAGCGAAAACGCTTCTGAGCTCTCGCGAAAGGATCAATATGGGCCCTAATACGGACCAATTTTTTAAATATGAAAAGGCAATCGACTATGAAATCAAAATCTTGAGTCATATATCTCGTTACTTGGTCTTAAATAACTTTGATCATATGGAATGGGAGACGCAACCTAACCTAATCAAGCTCTTCGTATCCCATTTATCACAAAACCGTTAGAAAAAGACTTTGAATTTGCCATTGCACTTAACATACATTTAAAAATAATAATGTGTGCAATTTTGATCAATTTCTCGATACTTTTTACGAACTAATTAATGAAATTTACTAAATATCAATTACATCCACATAATCTGCGGGGATTTCAATATTCATTTTCTCTCACCCATAAAATAATAAGATGAATTCAAATTGATACTGGAAATGCTCAATCTCGATATAAATGAACCCACAAGAGTAACACCAACATCTAATACAAATCTGGACTACCCCTCAGAAACCTCTGATTTGCGAAAATCTGACCGTAACGCTCAGATCCTCAGCTTGAAACTGGATAGTCAAGTAAGTAAAAAACAACACAATCTATATAGAAACCAGAAGAATTTTCAATAGAAAAAATAAACACAAATTCTCAATGAGATCAACTGGCGGGCGCCTCTATATGTAACAAATGATATAAATGACGGCTTCATAGTATTCTATGAGCTGTTCAACTCTTATTTCCTCAAGGCATTTCCTAAAAGGAACTTGGCCAGCAACCACAAGCTTTTTTTCTAAGGATGAATAACTACGGGGATAAAAACAAAACGTCAAAATAAACGTTTCGTACGTTAAAAAATACACAAATAATCCCAGGATTCTGAATTATATAAAAACTTAACATGCATGAACCACATCATCAAACTTGTCGAAATTACCTACTTCGGAAACCTTCATATATCGAATTCTACAAACAAAGCAAAAACAACTCGGGAATTAGTCAGACATTTTACTTGAAAAATAAATTAAACTAGCAAAAATCTATCAATTAATATAAATAATACAATAATCACAGATGCCTCAGTAATCGCTGAAGAATTCAAGTCATATTTCGTAACTGGGGGTAATATGTCACCACCAAAAGAAAAAAGTAAGATTACTTGAAAATGACAAAGTTCAACAACCTTTTGTTTTCGCACCATTGTCCGAAAATGATATTATCAACAGTGTTTCTGCTCAGAAGCCAAAGAAATCCACCGGTTTCGATGATATACCAATCACAATAATCAAAGATAACATAAACGTTCTCAAAAGCCCCTTAACCCATCTTTTCAACCTCACATTCACTGAAGGTAATTTTCAGCAGCATTGAAAACATCCATTACCATTCTTTCACACGAAATAGTTGACAGACATGACCTGAACAATTATAGAGCCATTTCACTATTATCGTGTTTTTCCAAGTTACTGGAATGGAATGCAGATCAGCAACTAGTCTCCTATCTTGACAAAGAAAAAATAATAACAAACTCCCAATTCGGATTCAGACAGAACAGAAATACCACCGACACTTCATTTGCCTTGTTAGAAAAAATCAAGCAGAATATAGAATCCAAACAGCTCCCTTTGGGGATTTTCTGCGATCTCTCCAAACCATTTGATTACGTCGATCACGAAATTCTAATGAATAAAATGGAATATTATCGAATACGTGGGGTGGCCAATAATTGGTTCAAGTCATATTTGTCACTACGTCAAATGTGTGTCAGAGTTACACAGAGATGTAACAATCAAATTCAGGAATTCAACTCGAATCTTCCTGAAATAACATGCGGTGTTCCTCAAGGCTCTGTCTTGGGTCCTACCCTCTTTTTAATATATGTCAATGACATTGTTGCAAATTTTCCAACAGTCAGCTTTTCACTGTTCGCTGACGACAAGAGCATCGTCATACATGAAAAAAATACAGAAATGCTGGAAACCTCTTCACAGCAAATCATGCATGGTATATCCAACTGGTTTACAGCTAACAAACTGCCACTCAACCTCGACAAACCCTTAATATTCTATTTCAATTATATCCTGGATGAGATACCGATCTGCACACAAGATTCTACCAAATTTTTGGGGCTCCTTATAGATGCAAAGCTAGACTGGTCCAGTCATTTAAATCAACTGAATTCAAAACTCAGCAGGGTCGAATTTGCATTACGTACCGTAAGACAAAATTCGGGAATATATGTTGCAAAATCTGTATATTTCGCTTATTTTCATTGTCTTCTACAATATGGAATCGAGTTCTGGGGTACAGCAGTAAACTCACCCAGCACATTCATTATACAAAAAAAAAGCAATTCGAACACTTTTCGATCTGAAATATAGAGATTCCTGTAGACATGCATTAAAAGAACATAGAATATTCACCCTAACAAATTTGTACATATTGAAAGTATCTCTTTTAATATACAGAAAACGGAATACACCACTACGCCCAGCTGGTATACACACATATCCAAAGAGAAATCAAGAGATTATACTACCACATTACAACTATACCAGAATTCGCAAGTCCCCTTTGTATACTGGAGTGAAATATACAATCATCTTCCCGAAAGACTGGAGTTAATGTCCAATGGCAAATTAAAAACTAAACTGAAAAAAATTCTACATCAATAATAGCACCAGCGAATACTTTCAAACAAACTTTGTATGAAAACTGTAAACCAAATATTTAATTTTTCTCGGTGGAAATTGTGTCTGCGCCGTTTACTACTTCCTCATGCCTAGTGCTTTTGGCGTATATCCAGAAATATACTTATTACATTATCTAATATATAAAATTCTCGTGAAACGGTGTTTGTAATTAAACTCCTCCGAAATGGCTCGACCGATTCTCATGAAATTTTGTGTGCATATCGGTTAGGTCTGCGAATCGGACATCTATTTTTCATCCCCCCAAATGTTAAGGATGGTCCATCCCTTAATTTTTTATTTTATTTTTTAGATAATTTTTTTTTATGATACAGCATTCAAAAATACATACAACCCTAGATTTTCACCCTTCTACGATCAACCCTTATTTTTCCATCGCGATTTTTATTTTATTTTATTTTATCCACAGATCCGCGATAGGGTTGCAAGATGGCAATCGAATATAATAATTGTAGTACGATAAATTGGGAACGGGATAGCGGAATAAAGAAAAAACGGGATAACAGGACAACGGGAATAACGGGATAACGAAAAAACGGGAAAAACGGAATAACAGGATGACAGGATAAGGGAATAACGGGAAAACGGAATAATGGGATGAATAAAAAACGGGATAACAGGAAAACGGGATAACGGGAATAACAGGAATAAGAAAAAACGGGAAAACGGGAAAACAGGATGAAAGGATAGGGGGATAAGGGGGGAATGGGATAACGGGATAATAAAAAATGGGATAACAGGAAAACAGGATAACGTGAATAACGGGATAACGAAAAAACGGGAAAACGGGATGACAGGATAAGGGGATAACGGGAAAACGTTATAACATGATGAAGAGAAAACGGGAAAACAGGAAAATGGGATAACGGGATAACGGGAATAACGGGATAACAAAAAAACTGGATAATGGGATGACAGGATAAGGAGATAACGGGAAAACGGGATAGCGGGATAAGGAAAAAACGGGAAAACAGGAGAACGAGCCAAAAGCATAGTCTAGATGGAACAACATAAAGGAAAACATAGAAAAAAAGAAATTCTACGCGGACGAGAGTTTTCGGGAAAAATTTTTTAGGGAACATAGAAATTTGGACAGGACAACGTCTGTCGGGTCAGCTATTAATATATAATGAAAACATTGTTACATTACATTGTTAAAATTTAACTATTACATTGTGAATATTCGCCTGTGGGAAATAATAGTATATTACGTATCAAGTGTTGTAAAAAGCATATTACGCAAGAATGGAAAAATTACGTAATTGCTGTACAACACGCATTACGTACTATACTCTACCTACGGCCATATGAGGTGTGCCAAAAAAGTCTGGACTATTTTTAATATTTTCATTATGATTAGGTTTTGTAAATGATGCTTACACACGTAGATTTTAGTTGTCGTTTTTTGTTGTTCGTTTCATGTATACAGAGATATCTAAAAACTAGATATGACAGGGTACTTCATTTCTTCAAATGGGATACCCAGTATATTATTGCATCTTTAGATTTTTTTAACAATTTTATTTCGAACGATTTTACAAAATTATAGAGGATATATGTTTCACAACTTTGATGATCATATAGGTTATAATTCGGTCTATTTACTATTAAGTTGGTGTAATTAACAATAGGAACATTATAGATTGATTTGTTGAAAATATAATGTTCATAAAATGTTTCCCTTTTCAACAGGAACATTATAATTATTTATGGTTACTGTACAATTATTAAATATATTAGAAGTGTTTCGATGTGTCGAATCATGACATTGTAATATTTTTATTTGTTGAGGTTGTATTAATATTATGTAAAATAGCGGAGAATATTCTCGATGAGGTGAGTTCTTTGTTTTTTAAGGAATTGTCAACATAACCTTCTGCTACTGAAGACGATTGCCAGCCATCATGCCTCTTCAAATCCAATAGATCCCTGCCAGCATCGACTAAAATAGTTGCCGAAGATCTGCGAAAACAGTGTCCTGTGTAGAGAATAGGTTTTTTTTTAACGGGTTGTTTGGTGCATTTGCCATTTATATATTTAAAAAAAAGGTAAATTTTCATTTAGTATTGTCTTGCGTATAGTGTAATATTTTTTTATTCTAGAATAAAAATGGTCAAAAATCACAAAAGAACATTGAATTTTGGTTTTTGTATTTGGAATTTCAATAATGAAGGATTTTTCTGTGTCCTCAACATCTTGAATTTTCATATATCTCAGTTCCTCTTTTCGGCATGTACCACTTACGCCAATTATAAGAAGAAGAATATAAAAATAAAAATTACTGTAAGTATGGAAAATAGTATTAGTGGACATATTTTACCTTCATAAACAAGTACTGATTGTCAGGAGCCGTTTCGAATATTTCTGTACTACGCCCTGTTTACATTCTGTATCTAGCAACATATTTATCTTTATCGAAAAAGTGCATATATAATTGCACTATGTCAAGGTCTTTCAAAATCTGTCATATCAACACCAGATCTTTAGACAAAAATTTTTCAAAATTCAAGTGGGCTGCATATAATAAATATGACATTATTACCGTATCGAGACTTGACTCAACACGAAAACACCTAATGACACAATAAACATACCGGGTACAAGCTCTTTAGACACGATAGAGTAGGCAGGGAGAAGGAGTTGCTTCTTATATTCGAAATTTAATGAACGCTAAAATAATACCTCACATTACAAGCGAAACCGAACAGTTTCAATCACCTTTGACAATTTGTGGTTATAACCCGATTCCAATAAATTGGTATGTGGTGGTTTTTTGTTGTCGGAGAACATGATTTTCTTGTCAAAATCCACTAATTCAAATGGGCGGCTCCAAGATGGTGACGTGTTTTCTTATTATGGCCCGATTCTATTCAAAATTGGTATGTGGGTTATTTTGGGTTCGGAGATTATCAATTTTTGTCAGAATTCAATAAAATGACGGATTTTAGGAAAGACTAAAAAAAATTGAATAAAAATGAAAAACAAATCAAGACCAGCTTTTATACAAATGCACTAAAAAGGAAATGGTAGTTTATGTTACAGGCACGCAAAATGAGGCTAGCGGCTCGTCCGTAATATGAAGATGAGTCCGCGAAAGCACAATATTTTTTCGTGTGACCTTTCCAAAGAATGTTCCCTGTAGGAACTATGATTTTATTTCTGCCATAAATACGCAAATATATTTGTAGGCAGCACCGGCAGAAGGCCGTGTGAAATATCGAATCAGATTTTTTATAACTGACGGCGACGTGTCAAATGTCAACTAGTCAATAATATTTGCGTTCGTTGTTTGTTCTCTAATAGTGTTTTCAGTCATTTTTTCCAGGATCCAATTATAATAACGTATTATGGGGATATAGATAGTTGAATATAATAAACTTGTAAGTAAATATGACAACCATTCAGAAAGATACTCCAAATTAGAAAGAAAATTGTAAATATATTCAGTATACATCAAAATCCTCTTTTCCCCCAGTTTGACATTCGAATCGTGAATGCTAGATGTCGACCACGTCGTGGTAATCCTGAATTAACTATCATTTTGTTTGCGATTCTTCGAAGAAAGAAAGTGTAAAAGTCATGTGTTTGTATCTACCGCAACAATAACCATTGACAATTTTATTCTGAAAAAATCAAAATTCCTAGCTTTTCTGCAGCAAAATGATATCGGTTCATAGTTTTTATAAACACCCGTTCATGTTCAGTTATGTTTGATGAATGAATAAAATTCAGTTCGTAAAGTGACACTTACGGACAAGTCCGTAAAAGTAGCATTTTACGGATTTTTTTTAATACCAAAAGTTGCCGTTTTGGGGACCGTATACAAAAAAAAATATTCAATTGTTTGACCTAGGTTATTCTGTTAGTAGCAGATTCAACAGTTTTGCGCCAATATAAAATATGTATTCTTGCCTGGCAAGATTTTGAATCTGCTACTCACATAATAACCTAGGTCAAACAATTGAATAAATAATGATTTTTTCCTCTTTAGTGCATTTTTATAAAAGCTTGTCCTAATTTTTTTATAATTTTTATTTATTTACGAATATGCAAAATCACACAAACAATTGAGGTACGTGAGAAAATTGTACAGTAGATTTGAATATATCCAACAATAACAAATCACTGACTTACTAGTGCATTTGTATGAAAGCTAATGTTTTTTAATTGCCAGATTACATCTGTTGCTTCACGTAGCCTAGGCTGAAAACCTTGGGAATTTAATGAGGATAACAGTAAATGCTAAATGCAATGAAATGAGGACCACCTTCACAATGAATATTGGGAAAATAAATACGTGAAACTCTAAATCATATAATTACATCAAAAGTACGGTAGTATTTCTATTGAAATCTCCCCAAAACGACTATATGCCACAATTAGGTAAGCAGGTCAGTGTGTACAAATTACCCTGTATGTGCGCTTTCTGTGTTTATAAAGTCTGTTTTTCATGACCTGTGTTTACACTTCGTGTACCAGCAAAAACAAAGAACTGATTGATGAAACTAAGAACACAATATTCGTTAATAAATGTCAATTTAGTGTGTTTGCCACCATATCCCATGTCTGCGTTTCTTCTTCAATTTGATTTATAAAATTGCGTATAGAACCGACCCTGACTACAATGAGAGGTCGCTAAATACAAAAGGGCACAGAAAATTCTGGGGCGGGCACTGGTATAGAGAATGCCTTCAACATCTGCTTCTCCTCACTCCTTCTACAAGCGCTCGACGCGTACCAGTTGAAAATTTATTAATACAACATTGTGTTGGCCGTAATAATAACGGATCTCTCCATTCCATTTAACACTTACTGCTTGGAAGTATTTACGTAATAATACATCGAGAACACCACCGAAATGGCTAAATTAGTGATTGTTTTTGCTTGTGTGGCTCTTCTACAGACTGGTGAGTATTTTTTTCATATATATTCAACTTGTGCACAGTTTTCTTCGTACTTTTTCCATTCCAAATGTATTTTTAGCGAACGGTTTGCATTTGTAGGCGCGGTAGTAGGAAATTAACAGTTGGCAATTTACTTATTTCTGTAGTAGTTCCTCAGAGCGTTCGACGATAATTTTCGAAATAGAAAATGCGTTGCGTTGATTTTGAGATCAAAAAAGTAAAGGCAACATTTGGGATATATTTTTTTAATTACTCCATTGAGAGGTTTTTACAACTAGTGATGGTGGGGCAAATGTCGGATACCTAGTAGGTACAATATTCGTAGTTAACAGGTGTAGTTAGAAAATATTTTGGTGATGATGACGTCATCGTCTAGTTTCTTATTACGAATCAGAGGTTGAATTTTGTTCTGCTGTAGTTAAGTCAAAGTGTAATTTGACATTTTCTCATTTATTAGATTCGGACTGTTTTACTTACAATCCTGGTACTATGACAGTAGCAAAAAGAGCTTTATGTAATTTTATGTTCCTGTCATTCTGATATAAGTAGGTAAATTCGTATGGAAAAATAAAACCACAATTCACGTGAACCATAATTTTGATAGCATGGCGTAAAAGATGAATATTTTACACTGACGAGTTGGTGTACGGACTGACTTCATTGATGGGGACACGAGAATAGCACTTTCTAATATTTTATACATGTTATATTCCAGAATCACTTCATCGTAACGTACCATTCTTTTTCATTCGAATAACAAAGTATTTCTTATTATTCTTATTTCTTGAAGTAAACAAGCATTTTCGTAAGTCCAATCAACTGCGCCGAAAGTTCGCGAGTTTATCAACTCTGACGTCACAGGGAACTTTGTAATGGAATGACTCACTACTAATGAATTGTTCAATATTTTTTTGGTAGTTATCAACTCTGACGTCATGTAACAGTGTTCTAATAATATTATTGAGCGAATTTTTTTACAAAACATATGGCGTTATTTGGCTTTCTTAATAATCAGTATGCGCCGGTTTTCGACCATTCAAGTGATATTCGAAATTCAAATGCCAATAAATTACAGTGAACTATTTTCTTTCGAAGTTAGTTTGTTACAAAACCAATCAATAGGTATTTCTTATTGGTAGAAGAACAATTATATTTTTATCACCTGAAAATTTTATATAATAAAAACAAGTAGAAAAGTCATTTTTTACCGGTTTTCGACCACTTGCTACTTCTACTCGACCATTAGTATTCCTATTTTCGACAACGCGGTCGAGAACAGATCCGTTTGTCGACCATGCTTTTTATTGGAGGATCAACAACAGGCACCTCCTCGACCATCTTTGGGATGAGATGAAGACAACTTTTCTAATCTGATTACCTACCTTTTAATTAAACGGGAACTTTATGAAAAACATAAATTTATTTCTAATAAAACCTTTGAAACATAAAAAACTTAACATACAAATTAAAGCAATTTTCATATATGAGATGGAAATATACAACAAATTAAAATATATCAGTAAAACAAGAAATAAAATATGTTTCATGTGTTCTTAGGAACGCATGAAACAAATATAATCTTTCAATGAAGCTTCTTCATAAGAAATTCCATAAAATTCTGTACACCTCATATGGAACCATTGGGGGCAGATATCGCACCCTATATTTTTTTCATCGTCATCTTTAACATCACTTAGTTCCTCTTGGCAAGCAGCACATTTTATTTTATCATTATTCTTTGCTGACATTGCATGTTCTTATTCTTTTTCGTCATTTCTTTATGTTCTTTGGCTTTTTCGTTTGATTACTTTTCATTTTCTTTCTTAGCATAATATGATCTCCATTCTTGTAATGAAATCGCACTGGCAATTTTTCTTTTGGATTTCAAACATATTTTTTTATTGGTTCTTTAAAAAAAAAGGTGTTTTTTAAAAGATATTTGTTTTGGTTGGTTTTCAGCTAGAGGTTTTTTGTTTTCAGTCTGAACTCTGAATTCGATGTTTGTGAATCTGACTTATGAGGAATCTTAAGAGAAATTTCCTTCGGAGTTGGATCGATCTGACATCTGACAACATGGGAGGTTGGGGTATTTATTACTGTATCGCATGATTTTTGGAATTCTATAAAGGATTGGGCTGTAATTGATCATCGGTCAGAGGTTTCATTTTTCTGTTCTCAGTCTGAACTCTGCATAGAGTTATTGAGTCTGAATGATAGCTATCATGATCTTGGTCAGTTTTGACTGTTGTCTGCTCAATCTGTTTTGGTTTTTTTAAATTCAAGAGTATATTTTGAAAGTTTTTTTTTTAAGGGAAACCACATTTGCCTATATTTATAACCTATTGTCTAATTTTCTCTTCGACTTCTCGAGCTAATAACGCTTCAGGTCCAGTTTTTCGTTTATTTTCGTTTGATTTACCCTTGATTCTGCCTGTAATAGTAGTTTTAGGGACATTGAATTGTTGACTCGCTTTATTTATACTCATCCTTTCATCTCTAATTTCTATAAGAGCTCTTAGTAAAAAACTTCCTTTTTTTTACTCTTCAATGTGAGTTTTTTTGGTTTATTTTCGTTAATCTGTTTTGAATTTTTTGATGGCATTTAAAAAACAAAAGGAATGGGCTTGAATCGAACATTATCTACCTACCTACCTACATAATTCCAATGAAAAACCATATATAATCCACTGGTCGAAAAAGAGGACACTTTTCGACCACCATTAATCACTGCAAAAAGAAAGTTGAAAAATAAATAGAAAGATTTTAAAAAATGTGGTCGAAAACTGGACTCTATTTAAGGAGTATAATTTACTAATAATGTGTTAGAAGAGTTCAACCCTATTTAGATTTAGTAAAATGAAAAGGGATAGACAATCTAAGTGCCATTTGTCATAATATAGAAACATATTATAAACATGGTTCAAACATAGTTTTTCGGAAGAAGGATAGATTAAACTTGACATGCCACACAAAAAATGAAGTAATTGAAAGATAATTTATCACTTGCTATTTTTGAAGTCACAGTTCACTACAAATTTTAAACTATTTCGTGTCTTTAGTAATCTGCTCACTGACTGTCTATGCACCCTTAAGCATTTAATAATGAAATTGTCACGTAAACGACTCGAAAATTCTGAGAAGTGGTGGGGAAAGGTGGTCGAAAACCGGAAAAATGACTGATATTGGCTTATAGTTTCTTATTTCCATTAGATTTGTATGAAACTAGTCGAAAACCGGCAATTGTCGGACAACAGGCGCAACCACCCTATCCTAATATTTCTTGGCAGAAATAATTTCCTTAGTGAATTCAATTTTAAAAGAAATGCACACCGTCAGTGCGTGATCGGAATCGGAGAGCTGAAATAGCAGGGCCGCATTCAGGACCGTACAAGTATAATTCGAAAAATACCTTTTTTCTAAATTACCCTCAATTTGAGTTCAAGTGCATTGAAATAGGGGAAAATGAAACGCCGGATCGTGCAACTTCAACAAATTATAACGCCTAACCAAACGATAAAACTATAATAAACAAATAAATTGTTTTACTTACAATCCTGGTAGTATGACAGTAGCGAAAAGTTAGCTTTAGGTATATTTTATGTTCCTTGTCATTCTGAAATAGGTAAATTCATATAGAAAAATAAAACAACAATTCACGTGAACCATAATTTTGATAGCATGGCGTAGAAGATGAATATTTTACACTGACGAGTTGGTGTATGGGCTGACATCATTGATGATATGTTAAATCGCATAAGGGGACGCGTGAATAGCACTTTCTAATATTTTATACATATTATATTCCAGTATCACTCCATCGTAACTTACCATTCTTTTTCATTCAAATAACAAAGTATTTCTTATTTTTCTTATTTCTTGAAGTAAACAAGCATTTCCGTTAGTCCAATCAACTGCGCCGAAAGTTCGTGAGCTTATCAACTCTGACGTCATAGGTAACTTTGTAATGGAATGACTCACGACTAATGAATTGTTCAATATTTTTTTGTTAGTTATCAACTCTAACGTCATGTAACAGTGTTCTAATAATATTATTGAGCGAATTTTTTACAAAAATGATGGCGTTATTTGGCTTTCTTAATAATCAGTATCCTAATATTTCTTGGCGGAAATAATTTCCTTAGTGAATTCAATTTCAAAAAAAATGTACACCGTCAGTGCGTGATCGGAATCGGAGAGCTGAAATAGCAGGGCCGTATTCAGGACCGTACAAGTATAATTCGAAAAATACCTTTTTCCTAAATTACCCTCAATTTGATTTTTGGTGTATTGGAATAGGGGAAAATGAAACGCAACAATGATCGTGCAGCTTCAACAAATTATAACGCCTAACCAAACGATAAAACTATAATGAACAGAAATAAATCGAGTTGACATTCAAAACATACACGCATATGCATTATCGCAAGTCTGAACCTATGGGTAACTCCTGGTAAACCTGGTCTAATCTGCCTGGCCAACAGAGGACCAATAGTGTTGTTGTGTTGGTTTTCTTCAACTTGAATGTACTATAATGTATGTTTCAGCATGTGTGACAAATTAATGGAAACCGAAAAACAAATTAAAGACTCAATACTGTTGTGAATCCACATATTGGACACTGAAGATAAAACCACTCAGTATATGCATTTCATCCAACTCACAATGCAAACCAAATGTATTTTTTATCTCCAGTAGATATTAAGGGATGTACTAGATAGGAATACCAAAAACAGGTTATTTATCGACCACATTATTAGCGACTTTCTACAAAATGCTTTTTGCTTTTTTAGTTTGAACATGAGAATATATATTAATTTTAAGAAGCATAAACATGTAGTTCTCCATAGATCAGTTTATAGAAGCGTTCGACTGTCTTTCCCCTCCCGATGCGATGTGGGTTCTATTCCCACTGCAGGTCAAGAAATTTTCGAAGCCCCAACAATGGTTTCCTATCCCACTATAATAGTGTCAATTTACAGACTCAGTGTTCTCCTCTATTTTCCAATTCAAATGAACGAGTTCGATTTTGGGTAAATTGAGAATATACCTACTGTTTGATGGCCCTACTTACGTACTGCCTCGTATCCGAAGTGAAAATACAACCCTCCCAAATACTTGAGGACGAACGAAAACCATTTTCAGCATTATTTTCTGCTACTAAAATCACTCAGAATTCGCATTTGTTCAACCAAAACAACACACAGATCCTAAGTCATGTGTTTCTCGCATGTAAAGCTGCCGCTGTCCACAATTTCTGCATTTTCCGAATTAAAATCGAAGCAACATCCTTCATTTATCACTACTGTAGTATAACGCTTTACAATGCCAGTAAACTGAAACTACTAATATTTTTGGAACGATTCGGGCCAGTAAGGGAAAAACAAATACAGAACCTAACCTATTGCTTTCATGGTGAAATTTTCCAATACAACTTGAAACATTTCTCTGTTGTATTTGTAGATGAGAATATTAATTTTGCAGTGATAATCTGATAATAACTGATTTTAGATTATGTCCCGTCACTGTGACAGTGTTTTGATTTTAAATCATAACATAACCTACATTTTTTCAATTTGGGGAGGGGATACTGTGACTACATGACCTTTTCTGCGACAGTAGCACCAGTAAATTTTTAGCCTCTAACAAGGTTTCTTTAAAAGTGGCGCGAAAACATTGCCAGTAAGTTTCAGTAAAATTGGAACAATTAATTTACTGGGCAGTACTGTTTGGGAATATCGGAACATGCCCTGTGCACGGTGAAAATAAAATTCAGTTCTTACAATGTTGCCAGCCTTACCTCGGACATAGCTGTGTTTTCTTGTCTACATATAATATTCAATTTTTACAATGTTGCCAGCTTCACCTCAGACATAACTGTGTTTTCTTATCTAATATTAAGTAGAACCGGAGCTCCACCGTGGCAAGAAACACAGACATCGGTCCGTTCTATTAAGGTCGTGCTTGAAGCTTCGGAACAACACCACAAGTCTTCCAATGCCCTTTCTTGCACCTACCAAGAACTTGCCCCTATTTGGTTATGTTTAATGTGTATTAGAAGGACGGAGAGAAAAACTCAAAATCTTTTATTTACCAAAGTTCAATATGAATTAAAAAATTGGTAGACTATAAGCGGAAAAAACTACTCTCCTGGCAAATACCACGCAGAACATTGAATGACATCCGCTAAATAATCTATGCAAATTTCCATATCAATGAAAATTCATTGCAAATGTTTCTTTCTGATAAACTTCATTATGTTTCAATTGTGTCAAGTCCGCCTAAAGGCTAGTTTTCATCACAGCGGATTGCGGATGGCGGAATGAAATTCCGCGTAAGGGATGATCCTCGCATCAAACAAACGTTTTCATAAACGCGGAGCGTATTTAGTGAATTCTAGTAACATTTTTATTTGACAAGATAACTATCTGGTTTTTGACAAACGACAGAACATCATTGTCATGTCAAAGATTGTTTTGATTTCCAAACGAATTGAGTAGTACAAATAATATAAATATATTATTCATTCAGTATTCAGGTTGAAATGTGGTATAGAAAAAAAATTAACACAAAAGTTCGAAAATTTGCTTGTTGGGACTACTTTATGTATTTTCCAAAATAATTAAAAGAAAACGGCAACCTAAACGATGGTGGGTAAGAAACATATTTTTAAACAGAAAAGCACAGGGATCATATCATAATCTCTTAGAAGAAATGCGATTGACTTGACATCGAAAAATATTTTAATTATTTAAGAATGTCACCCATCCAGTTTGAAGAATTACTGTCCCTTGTTGGTCCAGATATCAATAGGTTGAATATAAGCAGAGAGCCAATGATAAACAAATATAAACCCGAGCTGGGATTATAACCTCACTTATCTAATTTCAAACTGCCAAAAGCTCTGAAAAACCGCCAGAAAGTTGAAAAATGTTTAACATACAATGAGACTCCGCAAAATGTTAAAATATCCGCAAATATTTCGCGCCATTCACATTTTGAATATTTTCTACCAATCAGAAAAAGTCCGCAACAAAATAATCCGCCATCCGCTGTGATGAAAACTAGACTTAACAATCTGTATTGGCTAGGTACAAAGTGCTTGATGAGGGGACAGTCAAATCGATCGCAGCGCACGCTGTGGCAGAAATATGTGAAACATATCGGAACTGTCAAATTTGTTTTGATAATTCTACGTTAAATTCGTTGTCTTATCTTTTCGCTGCTTATTAACTCAAGAAAGAAATGGGTTACAATACTTGTGTTATGAACTGCACAAATAATAGAAAAAATAGTTTGTGTAAATTTTACACTTTTCCAAAATCCGCCTGGAACCTGGAGCAAAGAAAGAAATGAATAGCTGCTGTAAAAAGTAAGTGACATAAATTACGATTTCACTGAATTTTATTTTTAACTGAAGAAAAAAAAAGGAGGAGTATCTCTAGTCGGCGCGTATATCTAGTACAGCACGAAATTCAAACTGTACTGAACTGCACCACCAAAAGAAAAAGTATTGCAGCGAGACTCGAACCTTATAAAGATAACTTTGAAATGGCGGTACCTAGTGGGAGAAAGGTATAGAAATTGGTCTCCTATGTCGAAGAGAAATAGGAGTGGCTGTATGCCCGACCAGGCGGATACATTACCGTTGCGTGGTATTTGGCAGGAGAGTAGTTGTTTTCCGCTTATACTCTACCAATTATTTCGATTTATATTGAACTTTGTTTGAGTTTTTCTCTCCGTCCTAATATATCTTCGCTTTGGCTTTGTTTATGTTTGATTAGCGTTGACAGAGTGCGACGACTAATGTACCATGAAACAAAATGATTAGTAAGTTAGTAGTGAATATAATATGAATAATGAATAAAAAAAAATCGATGGCAAAGAGGATTATGATCGGGCCTTATCTGACCTGATCAAAATTCAATCCCTGGTATATCGTCAGAAATTGTATAGTTTCTTTTTTGGATCACTAATGATTCAAATGAATATTTTACAATGAAGCTGTCCAAAATTCTACAGAATTAATGCAAACGCATGAACGGAAATAGTAAATATTAATAATTGAATCACATGCGCATATGAAATATGTTAATGTTATACACTTCCTTAATTGATTTTATTTGGATAATTAAAATTGACGTTTTGTTGACACATTTGCCTACTTATCCAGAGAGCAATAAGAATGAAGTAACGACCCGATTGCCCCATTCCGATTGGTACAGTCACGTTGAATTTTATACTGAAAAAGCTGTGATTGAGGTAAAAAAAGTATTTTATATTATGTACTATGTTGAGAAACTACATTTTATGGGGTTAGAAAGTCTGCCAGACGATCTTGAAGCTGTTTTGCATTGTGTAGGGTATTTATTGAATTGAAGGCTGAATAGGCGAGATCACAAACTCACAAATTTGCTTAATATGTGCTTGAAGTTGAAATATAGTGATAAAATATTATATATGCATAGTTTTTTCTATAAGATATTGTGTAATATTCGAATAAACGCTGCTCTAAAACCCTCAAATTCAGTGAGACGTTCAAACAGCGTTATTGCCGCTTCTTTTGACGTCACAATTTCATTGATTTGACATTTTCTCGAGTTACCTGTGTCACTATTTTGCGGAACTTCTGAGGAAATGTTATTCTGTTTAATCCTATGAATAAGAAGAGAATAACTTCATTCAGGATAAAAAATATAGTTTACACTGATAGGAAAAAACGAATGAAGTGAATGAATAAAGTTTAGTGAGCGATAAGTGCTGATGCACTTGTTTCGCATAAAAAAGTATATTTATTTATTCACTTAGGAAAAGGATACAAAACTATGTAATAACAGATAAAGATAAAATGAGTACTCGATAAGTGTTGTTCACACTTGTTTCGAGAAATACAATACAATAAAATACAATACGATTAAATTTATAAATAATGAACCTACTGACTAACAATTACATTGATAGAAACTTAATTTAAAATATTTTTTTTGTCAACAAAATTGGAAATCAATTGCCTTTTGAAGTGGTGAAATATGTCTATGTTTTTTATTGTATTCGGAAGAGTGTTGAATAATTTTGGGGCTAGATAGGTGTAGGTATGCTGTAAGAGTGATTTTTGTGTTAATGGAATGACATGATGATCTTTCTTTCGGGTGTTATAATTGTGAGGCGGTAAGCGATAACTTTTCTTCTTGTGGTACGTTAAAATGATATTGAAATAAAAGAGTTGATGAATATCAAAAACACCGGCTTCGCAAAATAAGTTGTCTGTTGGAAAGCGTGAATTTTTCGAATGTATCAATTTTAGAAACTTGTTTTGTAGTACTACAAGAGGACGAAGGTGTGTTCGAAAAGCCCCTCCCCAACATGCTATCCCATATCGGAGGTGACTTTCCACAAGTGCGAGGTAAAGGATTTTCAGATGGTGGGTGGAGAATTTATATAGAATACTTCGCAACTTTTTGCAAATGAAGTTTATGTTCATTCCATTTGAGATGTGAATCAATAATCACCCCTAAATACTTCACCTTTTTTTCAGGAAGAATCAAATGTTGATTGCCTAGGTCTATATGTGAAAAGGGTGGTTTGTTTGTGCTATTGCAACTGAATGGCATGTACTGGGTTTTCTCCAAATTTATTGTTAATAGTTTATATTCAAGCCAGTTTTTTATTGTGTCAAAGTCTGATTCTACGGTATATTTTAATTCTTGCCAATTATTTGCCTTATAGAATATTGTAGTGTCGTCTGCAAAACCTAAAATTTTTCCTTTACTTTCTAGTGAGAATACTTCATTTATGTACAGATTGAATAAAGTTGGTCCAAGAACCGTACCTTGAGGTATCCCCGTATCAATATACTTCTCACTGCTTATAATTTCATCTATTCTCACAGTTTGGACTCTGTTCGTGAGGTAACTCCTGAATAGATTCAAGGGAGTACCCCTTATGCCATTATCTTCCATTGTTTGTAGAAGCAATTTGTGGTCGACGGTATCAAACGCTTTCGATAGGTCTATGAAAACGCAGAGACTCGGCTTGTTTTCATTGAGCGCTGATGATATTTTTGATGTTAAAGCTAATATTGCATCTTGTGTAGATACATTTTCTCTAAATCCAAACTGATGATCAGATATTAAATTGTATTTTGAGATATATGAAGTTAGTCTTTTTTTGATTATTTTCTCGAAAATTTTGGTTAGGTGTGTTATCAGTGATACGGGGCGGTAGTTTGTCACAATATCGGCATTTCCCTTTTTGAACAAAGGAGTAACAATCGATTTTTTGAATGCTGTTAGCCAACAACCTTTCTCCATACACAAATTAAACAAATATGCTAATGGCTCCTCAATATGTTGGGAGATTGATTTTAATATGTCAGTTTTAATACCATCAATACCTGTGGTCTTTTTCGATTTTAGGTTTGTTATCACTTTTTTCATTTCACTTGTATCAGTTGGTAAGAGGACGAATGAATTTGAGACTATATTTCTCTTTTGTGCGTAATTGGGATTTTTTTGTATTTTTTCAGCCATTTTCTTTCCTATATTAGAATATATTGAATTAAATTCATTTGCTATTTCTATTTTTTTTTTTTTTTTTTTGGTTATTTTTAATTATTTCCCATAGCTGGGTGTTATCTGCAGAGTTTGAATTGATTTGTTTTTGATAGTATTCATATTTTGTTTTTATTATTAAGTTTGTGAGTTTATTTTGAAATGTTCTGAGTTAATTTTTTAGCTCTAGATTAGTGGGATCCATTCGTACTCGTTTGAAGAGTTTGTTTTTTAAGTCTATTTGTTTTACTAAACCATTTGTTAACCATGGAGCAATCTTGGTATTTTTTCTTTTGTAACTTATTTGAACACAACATTTTTCTATAGATTTTAGTAGAATATTTACAAATGTATCAGTTGCGGAATCGGGAATGGTAGTTCTGAAAACTTCGTCCCAAGATATATTTGTCATCAATTTTTTGAGTTTGTTGAAATTTATTGATCTTTTTAGCATTTGTTTTTTTTGTCGAATTGTGGAGACTCTAAAATGATTTGAAGGGCAGTCGTATAGTGGTCAGTTATATTTGTATGTATGATGAGTGGTATTATTTTGTCTAGTACATCAGGTATTACTTTAATGAAGATATGGTCTATACACGATTCGCTTTCTCCTTGAACTCGGGTTGGGTTGGTAATTGCTGATGAATACCCAAATTCACCAAGTGTATTTAGATATTCATTGCAGATATCGTCTTTTTTCAATATATCTATGTTAATGTCTCCTAGAAGAACCGAATGTGCTGCTGTATGAGAATGACTCGATTCGAGGTAACTATGTAAATGTCTTATGAATTCGTATGGATCTGTGGAAGGAGGTCTGTATATTGCCGCTATGGATATATCATTATAACCCAATTTGACTCTCAACTCTATACTTTTAATATCACTTATTTCCACTATTTTGTAGGTATATTGGTGTTTTGAGTGTATATATATATCACCACACCATCATTTTGGTTAAGTTTCCCCCCGTTATATAGTATATCGTAGCCTGGAATAGAATAAAGTTCTGGATTATGTAATGACCAAGTTTCAGTTAAGGCGATACAATCAATATCAGAATTTAGATTGCTGAGAAAAATTTTTAGTTCATCAATATTTTTATTCAGGCTACGAATATTATTATGTATGATTTTAAAATTATTCGAATCTTTGTTGACATCCAAAATATTTTTGCACTCTGAGTAATCTTGAAGATTGAATGTTACTATTGTTTCGGCGTCGAAATCACGGATATACTGATCCATTTTGAAAGTATTTTAGGTATAGTGGCAAATTTGAGTACACCAAGCACAAGTCTACAACTTTTGTTCTTTAGTTATAGTTGTATACGACGTAGAATATATTATATATTATAAAAGATTAAAAAAAAATGTTCTCGACTTATTTGATAGAACGTGTTCTTGGTTTGTTCAATTCCTTTTGTTTTGGTACTGGCATTTTATTATCCGAAGATTTTGGGGTACTTAGAGGTTTTTCCAATGGCCTTCCTAATGCAGTGGACGGCTTTTTTATTATAGATGTTGTTGGAGTAGCAGGGGCGCTAGTAGGCTGATGAATAACACAGAACTTGTGTCAGCATGTGTTATATTGAAATGAAGACTTCGTATTTGATGGCTGTTCTTGATTTAGTTATTCTTGAAATATGTATGTATACCAAGTGTTGTCATTATTTTTTCGGCCTGCTCATATTGTAAACAAATATAAAAAAATATCACGAATAACGCTTGGCAACTGTGTATTCATCTTACGCTCTCGGCGATAGGCCATAGATCTGAACTTGTTACGTCACATCCTGGCGCGGTTTCCGCAGTGTTCAAACGGAACATTTCTTTAAGTTTGATTTTTTGGAAAAACTACTTTTCTTATCGTTCTGGACATTGTGGTATTTTTTCCAGAAATTAGTGATCTCGTCTATTGTTGAAATAACTGTTCATTGCATTATCAGAGGAATGCAATGGAAAAATATCCTTATTCCTTCGATTTTTCCAAACAATTAATAAAAAAATTAAAAAGTTTAAATTACGCATAGAACAGTTTGGTCTTTGGCAGTAACAACAAACTTCACAAATTACTTCTCATGCACATCGCTTAGTGATGTGATTGGTTCCTAATTAATATATTTTATTCAACATCATGTCGTCGTAGACAGCTTTCAAATTCACCGGTAGAAACGTTGCTTATCTGTCAAGAAGTCAATTGCGAGCCAAACCATACTGGCCGCCGAATTATATAATTTCGTTTGTTTGAATGCCTTATGAATAATTTTTTGATAATTGTGGTTTGTTGAGTGCTGTGAAGTACGCTGACTTCATTAACTAGATTTGACTTTATCTACCAGTTTGGATGTAACGAGGTTTGTTTGTACAATTCCATCACATTTGTTTCAATACCTATCGCCGGTAGCCTGCATCGAATGTTAACAAAATGAATCAGTTCACAATTCTACATATTTAAATGTTTATTGAATTCCGCACTTGCCAGTATTTTCTTAAGGTTCCAAACATGTCAGCTGAGGTTGGGCGGACAGTGGTTCTCAAAATTTGGTTGAATCTTAACTGTAATTTGTTATGAAATGGCATTATATATATATATATATATATATATATATATATATATATATATATATATATATAGGTACAGTGTCATCCTCAAAGTATGCACCATATGGGAAACTTATTTATTAAGGGTTTTTCGACAAAAAGTTATTCTTGATAAAAGTTTGTGCATCCCCTAAAACTAAACATGCACCAAATATAGTAAAACATGTAATATACGAGGAGTTATTTTTATTTTTTGTTAACACAAAATTGCTCAAAATTATACAGTATTGTAACAAGTACTTAATATTCAATAATATCAAATCACAAAACATCAAAATGAAATAAGTATTTCGGCACAAACTCATTGATTTTCTGGAGATTTTCTTGTCCAAAATAATTCTTATATTCGCTTTGAAAACAAAAGCATGTTTCCGAAAGAAGTATTTTACATCTCAGTATGATGTCCATCCCGCAACATGCACAGTTCGGTTCTTCTTACACAATCGTTGACTGCATTCGTAATGTGCTCCGGTTGTATGGCCCTCACACAATTAGTAATCACAGTTTTTCTATCCCTAAAAGGACGATGTTTGTAAACTTAGTTCTTCAATAAACCCCAAAAGAAGAAATCTATTGGGGTTAAATCTGGTGAGCGCGCTGGCATTAGATACTCTGAGTAACGTCCTAGCCATTTTCCATTAAATGTTTCATTTAAAAATTGTCGTATTGCCACACTACAGTGCACACTTGCTCCATCTAACTGATACCAAATTCTGTATCTTTGTCTACGCGGCATTTGTTTTAAAATTGCTAATAAATCTTGTTGTAAAAATTGCAAATATCGGTTGGCATTAAGGTTTCCATCAATGAAGAAGGGACCAATCACAGTATTATTTAACAGTCCACATAAGACATTTACCTTAAATGAGTATTGGTCCTTGCACTCTATAGTGAAATGGGGGTTTTATGTAGCCCACCAACTACAGTTCTGTGAACTTACTGTTCCATTAGTTGTAAATGTTGCTTCATCAGTCCATAAAATCTCAAATCTTGGAATAAAATCACTTTCTTTCAAGGTATTCATTTATTTTGGTTTGAAAGCTTTGAATTTATATTTTCTTCAAAAAAATGTACAGTAGTAAAAGGTACATCAAGAGATGTCGATATTTGTTTAATTGATGTCTTACCATTTTCGATAACTTTTAAACACACTTCCTCTTCCACTTCTATAGATACTTTTGTAGCTGGGTGAGGTTTTTTGAAACTGTTATTAATACTGCCTGTTTCTGTAAATTTATTTAAAATAAAATACTGTAGATTTTACATTGCGATTTGGATGCCTGGCATTAAAAATGTCTGTAACTTGTCTGCTTGTAGTATTTTCCCCACACAACAATATAATCTCAACTTTTTCTTCTTTTGTAAGCATCTCAATATTATTCAAATAGTACTTATTATCAAACGGTAACAAAATAAGCAATAACAATAACGTAATACGTAATAAATATTTAGCAAATATGTCAAGTACTTAATGTTAAACATTCGTTTGTTTTCAAAGCCAACTTAAAACAATGATTTTGGACAAGAAAAACTCCACAAAATAAATGTAATTAGTTTGTGCCGAAATAGCTATTTTATTTTGATGTTTTTTGATTTTATATTATTGAATATTAAGTTCTTGTTACAATACTGTATAATTTTGAGCAATTTTCGGTGTTAACAAAAAATAAAAATAACTTTGCACCAAAAACTTTTATTTTACTCTTCAAAAAAATTGACCGTGGTTAACACAAAAGTTGTGTAATTTGTAATATTACAGGCTTTTTAAACAAACCGTCGTATACAGGATGTTGTCTATATATCGTTTTATCAATTATTTTTTTCGTAGTCCCCAATCAAAAAAGATGGGTAAAAAAATAAAACTTTACTTAGATGGCCAAGACTTCAAATCTAGATGTATTTTTTAATGCTGAACAACTTTTCTAAATAACATTTCCCGACATTTTTCAAAATAAGGGCACTTTACTCTTGTCTCAATTTTTTTAAGGCTTCTCGAATATTACGTGTGTTTTACTATATTATGTTGGTGCATGTTCAGTTTTAGGGGATGCACAAAAACCCTTAATAAATAAGTTTCCCATATGGTGCATACTTTGGAGTAATATTCGGGTATGCAGTCAATAGGGCTGAAGTAAAGTGAACTCTTGTTTCTGTTCAAGCTTTCGAGTCTTAATTGGCTCTTCTTCAGGAACTGAAAAGTGAGGTTAAAAGAAAGCATTGCTTTTCACAAACATGTAGCACTAATGTCGAAAACATTCAATTTCTGTACGGAACAAGTATGATGGAACAAGTGAATTTGTTCCATCATTTCATGCCATTCCCGCACATTTCAGACTTTTAGTGGTTTAGTTTTAATCAAAAAGTTTTTTTCTCATATCAAATGATTATTTTAGCAAGAAAACTCATGTTTTCTCTTTTTTAACAATGTATAGTTACCGTACAGAAATTGAATGTTTTCTACATTAGTGCTACATGTTTGTGAAAAGCAATGCTTTCTTTTAACCTCAATTTTCAGTTCCTGAAGAAGAGCCAATAAAGACTCGAAAGCTTGAACAGAAACAAGAGTTCACTTTACTTCAGCCCTATTTACTGCATACCCGAATATTACTCTGATTTTTCCTTAACTTAGACAGTCGTCTAACCTTCACAAATCTATATATATATATATATATATATTTATATATATATAGTGCCTTCATTTCAAAACTTCCCACCCCTATTATTTCTTTTAGCAGGGAAAATTTCCTGTAGGGAAAAAACACGTAAATTGAGATATGGAGGGGGAAGTTTAAAACCAGTGCCAGTTGTATTTTAGGTTGAATCCCCGTACCCCTACCCCACTTTCAAATGGCACCCCCACACTTGGAACACATCATTTTAAAGATCTTAAAAATCCTCACTCAACCCCGTTTAGAAAACTGAAATTGGTTGATCCGTTCTCGTAAAATAAATGATAACAAAATGCAAAATAAATTAATGAATTCATGGAACCGCTACCACTGACTCAATAACGGTATGTGTATGTTTTTTTTTTACACAGAGTTTTTTGCGATAGCTGAAAGTGAGATAAGGGCACACAGTTTCTGCTTGCCTTCAGTTAAAATTAAATGGTGAAAACACGTATCACGTTATTCCTGATTTTAAACTGTTTGTCAAGTGGTGTCAGTTGCACTGACAGTAATACAAATCGTAATGGTGTACACTTTACAAGAAAGAACTGAAATTATTTTTATTTATAGTGCTGAAAATAGGTGTGCTCGTATGACAGCCCGGGTTTTTAATGAAATTCATGCAGGCCAAAATGTGAGTCATCGATATGTTCTAGACCTTGTTCAAAAATTTGAAGAGACCGGTTCTGTGTGCAACAAAGCAGTAAAGCAGCCGAGAGTTCTGACTGAAGCCGCACAGATTGAGATTTTAGGCCAATTCGCCATTGAGCCGACTGCGTCAATTTCGAAAGTCGCTAACTTAGTAAATATTTCAGTTGGTTCTATACACAAAGTTTTAAAACTAAACAAGTTCTTTCCTTACAAAATGAGTATTCATCAGCAACTCAGTGAGGATGACTATGATAGGAGAATTGAATTTTGTGAACTAATGACTGCGAGAACTCAAAATGACCCGAATTTAATAAAAAATATTTGCTTCAGTGATGAATCAACTTTTTTTCTTAATGGCTTAGTAAATAAGCATAACTGTAGATACCGGGATAATGAAAATCCACCCTTGTTTCGAGAGGATCATACGCAATATCCACAAAAAATAAATGTCTGGGCTGGAATTCTGGGAAACGAAATAATTGCCCCTATTTTTATTGAAGAAATTTTAACGGGTCAATTGTATTTAAACTTATTGGAAAATGTAATCGATCCACTCATAACACAGTCCTTGGAAAGCCAAGTTGATGAAGGAGACAACCCGCTCTTGGATGAACAAAATTTACATTTTCAACAGGACGGCACACCGCCACACTACGCATTGCATGTTCGACAGTGGCTCGATCAACGGTATCCTGACAAATGGATTGGCAGAAGAGGCGCTCTGGAATGGCCGGCGAGATCTCCGGATTTGACGCCATTGGATTTCTTTCTCTGGGGTTATTTGAAGACAATGGTATACAAAACTCCCCCGCAGGACATTCAGGATCTAAGACACAGGATTACTGCCATATGCAGACAAATTACTAACGAAACATTTACAAACGTCCGACAGGAATTCGAGAATAGATTGTACTTTTGCTTAGCTACCAATGGTGCACATTTTGAACACCTAATAAAGTAAGGTACATTTATTTCATTGCAATAGCTATTATTTTATTTTTTATTATAATTCTGTAACGTAAATAAACTTAACTTGGTTTAACTAATTTATTTAACACTTAATCTACAACTTAATTTATATTACTACGCTACTGAATAGCTCGATCGTATGGGCTCGTTCAGACTATCTACTCCCTCTTGAGGGCGGTCTATTTATCTCCGATACAGCATTCTCGATATTTCGAATTCTTCCAGTTGGCGACGGCATGTTCCAATTGTTTCCAATATTGACCGTTGCATTACGCGGAAGAGGGACTGGATGGTTCTCGAACATCTCCGGGGATGATCTCATCGCTGTCGACGGCAACACGCGAGGCGACAGGTCCGGCCTAGGTTCGTTACATTGCCCCCTTCTTAAAGACATTTCGTCCCGAAATTTCATCCTTGGAGTGTGACGATATCTGCATGACTCCCCATATCTGCACCGTGAAGTTCGATGGAAGTAACACTCCACGGTCTTCATGATCGGTCGTGGAAGAGGGTTACAGCAAACCAAAATCCTGACGCCGCTGGATCTGAATATCGCCTCCAGCATACTTCTTATGACTCTCCAGTCCAACCCATCAATACCACAGGATAGTTTTGGAATTGCTAGATCCGCCAGATTCTGGTCCACCATAGTATCTCTTAGTTTGGTGAGACTCTTCCAACATCTTCATAGGACTGTTTATTTTGGGCCTTCCTTTTGGTAACTAGGTAGTAGATGTTTCTCTGGCCTTTCTTCAACTGTAGCACCCCACCAACTTCTGGATTCTGCTCCCGCAGTGTTTGGAGTTGACCAAATTTCTTGGAGAACACTACGGCAATGCCCCTGGACATTCGAAGATCTTCTGCCACACAGTGCGCTAGTGCGTAGTCAGCAGGCACCTCGAAAAGGTCTCGTGACTCCTCTCTAGTAACCCCATGTAGAACTTTCTGCCCGTTTGAATACAAGGACATAAACTTCTCGAACGTCATATCATCCTCCGGTGGCTTGAGGGTGCGAACTTGGTCATGGTTTCCAGCGTAAGGGGCCAACCTGTTGAAATGGACGACCCTTGGTTTCCCTCGGGTGGCTTATGGATTCGGTACACAAGGTCGTTTATCCTTTTCACGATCTTATACGGGCCTTCCCACGAGTTCCGCAACTTTGGTGATAGTCCACGACGACGTTTGGGGGTTGTACAGCCAAACCAGGTCATCAACCTTAAATCCTCCAGCGTCGGCCTTGATGTCATAGGTCTTCTTCATTTTATCGCTGGCACTCTGGATGTTCAACCGGACTCGTTCGTGGATGTCGTCCATTCTCTGCCGAAGTTTGCTGACGTAGTCCTCTCCCGCAGTGTCTTGTCCTGGCGGTATCCCAAACTTCAGGTCACAAGGCAGTCGCAGTTCTCGGCCCATTATAATACTAGCAGGAGTTTGACCGGTTGACTCGTGTACTGCGGATCGATAGGCCATCAGGAACAAATGAAGATACTGGTCCCAGTCTCTTTGATGGTCAGAGACAACCTTGGACAAGTGGCGGTTGATCGTCCTGTTCATCCGTTCCACCATTCCATCGGACTGCGGATGTAGGGCCGTGGTTCTTGTCTTGCGGATGTTCAGCAGTAGACATATTTCTTGGAAAAGGTTGATTCGAAATTTCTGCCTTGATCCGAGTGCAGCTCCATTGGAATACCGAATCGACATATCCACTCTTTCACCAAGACGTCGGCGACGGTGATGGCTTCCTGGTTGGGCAGGGCATAGGCTTCCGCCCACTTACTGAAGTAGTCCATTGCCACAAGGATGTATTTATTCCGTGGTCGGATACGGGAAACGGGCCGGCGATGTCAATGGCGATTCTCTCGAACGGGCTGCCTACGTTGTACTGACGCATCGGGGCCTTGGGTCGTATTCGAGGTCCATTGCTAGCAGCGCATACAGCGCACTTCCTGCACCAGTCCTGGACGTCAGCTGACAATTGGCCCAGTAAAACCGTTGCCTCACTTTCTGCAGGGTCTTCGTCACTCCCAGATGTCCTCCGGCGACTCCATCATGGATTTCCCGCAGCACTTCCTCTCTTCTGTTCCTGGGAACAATTATTTGGCGTCTGTCTTCCCCACCAATATCGGCCTCCAGCACACGTTTCAGGATCCCATTGTCCAGAATAAGAGAGTTCCATTGTGCCCAATGGGACTTAACAGCCGGCGAGTAACCTGCGACTTCCTGCCATGATGGTCTTCGATTGCCCTTCTTCCAGCTGACGACTAAGCCAAGGTCGGGGTCTCTCTCTTGGTCTTTCTGGATCTTGCTGTCATTCCAGTTGTCATCCATTGCCGCGGTTCTACAAAGTGTTGCTTCTTTCTCTTCTGCTCGTCGGCAATGTGAGCAATCATCTGGACATGGTCTTCGCGACAAGGCATCTGCATTCTTATGGCTAGTTCCGGCTCGATGTTCGATCTCGAAATCGAATTCTTGGAGTCTCTCGATCCAACGTGCTACTTGACCCTCAGGATTTTTGAACTGTAAGAGCCATTTGAGAGCTGCATGGTCAGTTCTCAACAGGAATCTTCTTCCATACACGTACTTGTAGAAGTGTTCCACTCCTTTACAACAGCTAACAGCTCTCGCCTGGTGACACAGTAATTGCGCTCTGGTTTGCTAAGCGTCTTGCTGAAATAACCAATGACCTTCTCCTGTCCCTCCTGGATCTGAGATAGGACAGCTCAAGTCCCACGTTGCTGGCGTCCGTATCCAAAATGAATTTCCCTTTGGGTAGGGATAGCTCAGTAAGGTGCGTTGATCAAAGCTCCTTTCAGCTTCCTGGAATGAATCTTGACATTCTTCGACCACTCGGAACTTTGTTTGGCCTTCCGTGAGCCTGGTCAGTGGTTTAGCGATGTTGGGAATCCGCACATATCGGCGATAGTATGTGCATAAACCAAGGAAACTTCGAAGTTGGTGAATGTCTTTTGGGATGGGCCAATCCTTAACAGCTTTGATCTTCTGGTCATCCACTGCTACTCCTTCCCCAGAGACAACGTGGCCGAGGTATCGTACTTCTTTTGGAACAGGTGGCATTTCTTAGGCTCAGCTTCAATCCGGAGTTCCTCAATCGCAGGAATACTTCCTCCAAGTTTTTCACGTGGTCCTCGAACGATCTGCCGACCACAATTATGTCGTCGAGATACACTAGACACGTGTTCCAGGGAGTCCCTTCAGTACTGTTTCCATCAATCTTTCGAATGTGGCGGAGCATTACAGAGCCCGAATGGCATAACGGTGAACTGCCACAATCCTGAGCCGATGGTAAAGCAGTCTTTTCTCGATCTTCCTGAGCGAGTTCCTACTTGCCAGTATCCACTCTTCAGATCAAGGGTCGAGAAAATCGTGGAACCAGCCAACGTGTCTAGGGTGTCATCTATTCTCGGGAGAGGGTAACTGTCCTTCTTCGTGACATTATTAAGTTGGCGATAGTCTACACAAAAGCGTGTCGATCCATCCTTTTTTCTTCACCAGTACGACTGGAGAGGACCAGGGACGTCAGACGGTTCGATAACTCCTTCTTTTCGCATATCGCTGACTATCTTTCGTCAGCCTGTGCCTTCTTGGCAAGAGGAAGTCTTCTTGCTGATTGCCTGCTCGGTCGGGCGCCCTCAGTATCAATCTTGTGCTGGACCACATTTGTTCGCCCCCCTTTTCCTTGTCCGGTATCGAAGATGTCTTTGTACTTATTGACTAAATCTTTAGTTGTGGTCTGTTGAGCTGGTTTTATGTCTTTGGAAGAGATGCGACTAATTTCTCTAGTTCTGTGGGCAGGTTGTTGGGTTTGCTAATCGTACCTCGTACGCCCCGGATCACGGATGAAACTGACGAGCAGTGCCCCAAACATTGTTCCTTTCTTCAAAGTTCACTGGGAAATAATTGACATTCATGACCCTTACCGGGACAAATTTGTCAGCACGCAACAAGGTCTTCCCTAGTGCAACCTCGTCCAATTTTCTCATCATGAAGTTTGGGCTCGAACATCACCACGTCTCCACTGCTCGCACTCCCGTCCAGGCGAGCCTCCAGAATGGTTTCAGCCCTCTCAGGTACGCTTACATCTTCGGCCAACAGCACACGGATCAACTCTTCACTTCTCCATGAAGTACCAACTCTTCTCCGTTGACACGTAGGACGCCGTCTTTGAAATCAATTCAAACCTCTGGAATTCATGATGTCCATTCCGATGATTGCATCGTCTCGATGTCCGCTACAAGTGCCTGATGTTTCACTTTAGTGTTGCCCAAAATTATTTCAATCGGTAGCTCGCCATATACAGTAGCTGGCTCCCCTGTTGCTGTGCGTAGCTTCAAGTTGTCGGTTCAATCCGTTCCGGTGTTCTGGCAAAGGAAGGCCCGAGAATTGTCCTAGTCGCACCTGTATCTAGCAGCATGGTGCAAGGCTCGTTATTGATGAGACCGTCTACGAAGACACCCTTGTTCTGTCGTTGAAGCATAGCGACATATGCGTTGTTAACCGGGCTTGCCGGACACATGCCGACGATTGCCCTTCTCATCGACCTTCCTTAGTTTTCCTGCATCGGAGTCGATGAATGTTGGACATTTGCTACGCACATGTCCAATTTTGCGACAATTCCGGCATCTTATATGTCTTTTCTCAGGCAACACTTCCTTCATCACTTTTCTTATGGCAGCTTCCAAGTTAGCAGGCTCCTGTGAGTCTTCTTCAATACTTCGAACTTTACTTTGGTTTTTGCAGGATTGCTTTGTTGCCTCAAATTCCAAAGCGCGTGCCAGTGCGTCTACGAGATGTGTTGACGAGCTAGTGTCAACGCTTGTCTGGTTTCTTGGTCACGGAGTCCATCCAAGAATGCCTGAACCGCTAATCGCTCCATTACATTTTCCGGTGTGGCTGGATATGCGAGACGAACCAAGCGTGCAATGTCAGCTTCGAATTCTTGTAAGGATTCGCCCGATTTCTGGCAGCGATTTTTCAGTTGGGAGTGGTATACGTGTTCCAAATGGGCGTGGCCATATCGTAATTCTAGATGTTTAATCAGCTGATCATAGTCCTCCTGTTCTTGGGCGGTGAGAGTTTGTAGAATATTTGTCGCTTCTCCACGTAATGCAAGTGTCAGCGCTACAGCTCTTTCCCCTGCATTCCATCCGTTTGCTTTGGCCGCTGCTTCAAACTGCCGGCGGTAATTTGCCCATGGAGTTTTTCCGTCGAACTGAGGCGGCTTCATGGAAAGCTTCCCTATTTCTGAATTGATCTTGACATCTTTTATTCCCTCTTGAACTTTATCCAAGTTCAAACTCAAGTCCAGCATTGCATTTTCGTTAACCATCTCGTGGAGGGCGCACTATTAATTGTTTTTCTAGCTTACTGATTGTTTCCTTTATTTTGTCCATTTCTGCCTCGACCCCATCTTTGATTTTATCTACCTCCGTGTTCATTTGCTCCTAATTTTATCTATCTCTGTCTCAACGGTTCCCATTCTTTCTTCAGAAAAATTAGTCACTCCATACAATTCTTTTTTCAGCCCTTCTGTGTTTTTCTGGAACTTCTCTTCCAGGCTTCTTGAATTTTCTTCCAGGCTTCTTGAATTTTCTAGAAGCTTCTCTTCCAGATTTCTAGAATTTTCTTGAAGCTTCTCTTCCAGATTTCTAGAATTTTCTTCAACTTCTCTTCCAGATTTCTAGCATTTTCTTCCAAGCTTCTTGAATTTTCTAGAAGCTTCTCTTCCAGATTTCTAGAATTTTCTTTGAAGCTTTCTTCCAGATTTCTAGAATTTTCTTCAGCTTCTCTTCCAGATTTCTAGCATTTTCTTCCAGGCTTCTTGAATTTTCTAGAAGCTTCTCTTCCAGATTTCTAGCATTTTCTTCCAGTTTATTCATTACCAAACTTAAATCACCTCCGGGAACTTCGAATAAAATGTTTCGGGGTCCTACCTTCTTGTATAAGTCCTTCTGCAAGTCTTTTCTGAGTACTTGCTTTTACCTGTTGTTTCCAGTTCCCTTTCCTCCAATTCCTGTTTCAATTCCGCTACCTTCAAATCGCAAGGCGCACTTTTCTTGAACACATTTTGTCTTTTGACGAGGTATCAGTCTGTTTTACACGAAAAGTTATCAGTTTGTTAAAAATTCACTTCGCGAATTCTTTTCCACCGGCCACCAGTCTATTGTCTGTTTCACGCGAAGAGTGTATCAGTTTATATTCCCACGCACAATTGTCCACTTCTGCGAAAACCGGGCCACTGTCTATTTTCTGTTTCACGCGAACAGTGTATCAGTTTATATTCCCACGCACAATTGTCCACTTCGCGAAAACCGGGCCACTGTCTATTTTCTGTTTCACGCGAACAGTGTATCAGTTTATATTCCCACGCACAATTGTCCACTTCGCGAAAACCGGGCCACTGTCTATTTTGGGCGTACAAAAAGGTCTATCAATTTATTTTTCTGACTATCCACTCCACGATCACTTGTTTATTTTCAAAATCTCACTTCCGACACCAATTGTAACGTAAATAAACTTAACTTGGTTTAACTAATTTATTTAACACTTAATCTACAACTTAATTTATATTACTACGCTACTGAATAGCTCGATCGTATGGGCTCGTTCAGACTATCTACTCCCTCTTGAGGGCGGTCTATTTATCTCCGATACAGCATTCTCGATGTTTCGAATTCTTCCAGTTGGCGACGGCATGTTCCAATTGTTTCCAATATTGACCGTTGCATTACGCGGAAGAGGGACTGGATGGTTCTCGAACATCTCCGGGGATGATCTCATCGCTGTCGACGGCAACACGCGAGGCGACAGGTCCGGCCTAGGTTCGTTACAATTCATTTTCTTTTTGCCCTTTTTACGAGAACGGATCAACCAATTTCAGTTTTCTGAACGGGGTTGAGTGTGGATTTTTAAGATCTTTAAAATGATGTGTTACAAGATAGGGGGTGCCATTCAGAATTATTAAGTGGGGGTAAGGGGTAAGGAGGTTAAACCTGAAATACCACTGGCACTGGTTTTGAACTTCCCCCTCGATATCTAAATTGACGTGTTTTTGGCCTACAGCAAATTCTCCCTGTTAAAAGAAGTAATAGGGATGGGAAGTTTTGAAATGAAGGCACTATATATATATATATATATATATATATATATATATATATATATTATATTATAGATTGTATCCTTTGAGGTGTAGAAAATGAAGGGATATTGGTTGAGGAGACATCCTAATTATCAGCCAACGTTTCGTTTAATTAACGCTTAAACTTCATCAGGGCCTACAAGAGCGGAATATGTATAAAAACCAAAACAGAGAAAATTTTGGGAATGTTATGTAACATTTTGTTGGATACGAAATTAACAATTGTATAATGTATAGCTGAACAATGGAAAAACTTATCCAAATTCGTGACAGAAGTTAGAATAACATTACTATATTAAAATACTAAAAATATTAAAAATGTTAAAACGTGCATGGTAGCAATGACATGAATTTATGATTATTGCTACTAAGAACGTTTTAACGTTTTTCCGGCGACCTCGTATTAACGAGTCTGTTTAATCTACACGAAATCGATCGTTAATGACCCCTATTAACCTTCAATTTTATCTAATTAAATTTGAACTAAACATACACCGAAATCGACCATTAAAAACCTGTAAATGGTCGATTTGGTCCATTAATGTATAATTGTGGTGAAGGCAACTAAACATATACGAATTCAAATATCATTCAAATGTCAAATCATATTACCTTCGCGCTGTCAAATGTATGTATTTTAAAATCCAAATATTGTAAGTTTCCTCCTAATTGAAGGAAATGGATATCGAATACCCCAAAAACGGAATTTTTTGTAATCAACTCGTATATTAAAATGGCGATCAATAATCGCTACCATTAATACACTAGTCGATTAAATAACTATTAATATTTTTAGTATTTTAATATCGTAATGTTACTGTTATGTCTCGTATTTGGATAATCAGTTTTTTACCATTGTTCAGCTATACACTATACAATTGATAATTTCGTATCAGAAAAATGTTACATAATGAGGTGTCTCTCTCCCAAAATTTTTATCTGTTTTGGTTTTGATACATATTTAAGCGCTAATTAAACAGTCGGGTGATAATTAGTCATCAAGTCATCAACCGACAATCCCTTCATTATATATATATATATATATAATTTATTATAAATACATTATATATATATATATATATATATATATATATATATATATATATATATATATATATATATATATATAAATATATATATATATATATATATATATATATACAGTGCTTCTCAAAAGTCCCTTCCCCCCTCTTATTTTTGGAACGATTATACATAAACAAGTGAAATTTGGAAACTGAATATTAAAGGTTGTAAACTTCCCTACTAGTGATGATAGATGACGAAATCGTCAAAGATGACGTCACAAGGCCATTGTGACCAATAATTTTAAATGGAACCCTACGGCAAGCGACACCTCTTTTAAAAAGTATCGAAAAAACCTATTCAATGATACAATTTTGTTTGTGTTGTTTAGGTCAGTTTTGGCAACTCGCTTTTAAAAAACGCAAAGCTGTGATGAATTAAATCAGTTAATACTAAAATTCCAAATTCAAACTCCGCCTCTGGATAGTTGTCAAATAAGCTGACGTTTTTGTTAGTCTCCCCAATTCGACGTTTTCGTAATTGTCCAAGTTTTTGTACATTTAATAATTTGTGTATTATTGATCGAACGTTTAAGTGTTTTAGCAGCTTTTGGTACTTTTAATAATTTTGTACATTTTAATAATTTGTTAAACTGTTGTTAGCCTAACGTTTAAGTGCTTCAAGAAGCGAAATGGTACGTGTTTTAGGTGATAAGGTAGCAGCGATCCTAATTCTTGGTGAAACTGGACAAAAATTCATGCAGCAGAACGCATTTTTTAATGAGAGGTTTCCCGATCGACCCGTTTCGAGGACTCATTTGAGGGAGCTTCTTCGTAAGTTTGAAACAACGGGTAGTATTAATGATGCGAAACGATCTGGCAGACCACAAATTTCTGATGAGAAAAAAATTGATATACTGGCAGAAGTAATAGTTAATCCTACTTCTTCAACAACTCACGTTGCATCTATCTGTGGAGTCAGTCGAAGTACAGTACACAGGGTGTTGAAAAAAAACAAATTTCATCCAAACAAATTAAAAATGGTTCATCAACTCTCAGACGACGACCCAGACCGAAGACTAGAATTTTGTGAAAATATGGAAACTAAAATTAACCAACAGCCAGACTATGTCAAAACAATTTGTTTTAGTGACGAAAGTACTTTCTATCTAAATGGAAATGTAAATACACAGAATATGAGCTATTGGAGTGACGCAAATCCTCACCTGATTCGTGAAACACATACCCAATTTCCCCAGAAGGTGAATGTTCGGGCAGGTATCCTGGGAAACCACATCGTTGGGCCTCTTTTTTTAAATACTAATTTAACTGGTGAGGTTTATCTGGAGCTGTTGGAAAACGCAATAGAACCGTTAATCCTTGAAATTTGGGAAGATAATCCAGACGAATTCGGCAATTTGGAAATAACACTCCAACAAGATGGTGCTCCTCCACACTATTACGGTGCAGTAAGACGGTATTTGGATGAGGAGTATCGTGGTAGATAGATTGGACGACGAGGTTCAACGGAATGGCCAGCTCGATCACCGGACCTCACACCTTTGGATTTTTTTCTGTGGGGTTACCTCAAATCGAAGGTTTACGCCACTGAACCTGACAATATTGACGTTTTAAAACAACGTATTGTTGCAGAATGTGAGGCTGTTTCCGCAGACACATTTGCAAAAGTACGAGAAGAGTTTAAAAATAGGATATTTCACTGTCAGGAAGTAAATGGAGGTCACTTCGAGCAATTTCTTTAAGTAGATACTGATTCTTAAATCTGAAAGGAATTTAAATTTTAATGTTTACTAATGACCATTAAAACTGTCATAAACGCTACCTTTTAAAAGAGGTGTCGCTTGTCGTAGGGTTCCATTTAAAATTATTGGTCATGATGGCCTTTTGACGTCATCTTTGACGATTTCGTCATCTATCATAACTAGTAGGGAAGTTTACAACCTTTAATATTCAGTTTCCAAATTTCACTTGTTTAAGTATAATCGTTCCAAAAATAAGAGGGGGGGGGGACTTTTGAGAAGCACTGTATATATATATATAATGCCATTTCATAATGATATATATATATATATATATATATATATATATATATATATATATATATATATATATATCCAACCGATGAAATCAGGCCACATCCTGACAAACATACGAAAACAATCAACTTGATTGCATTCCATTTACACGCCGAAATATTTCCGTTGAAAAATAATACAACCGTGAAGGTCTGTGAACTTTCAAATATCTCATGATACGGGGTGTTTGAAAAAACACGATAAGACAGTAACAATTTTATTCTTGCCATTGTCAAAAGGTTCGAGAACAACTACGATTATTCTACAAAACACACACGCTATGATGGGAACAATTCCCAAAATATACTCGTTTGGGCAATAGACAATTATCTGTACTACCAACACATTTTTGGAGAATAAAGTGGAAGAGAAGGAAACACCTGTAAAATTGTTCGGGAATGAATATTTCATTTTTATCTAGTGATATGACCAGTTTTATCAGGCAGTTTTGTAACATTTATATGCTCAAATGACTTTGTAAAATTGCAACTTCGAAAATGTGTTCGTTTATGCGGAACTATAATTATAAGATTTCCCCATAGAAATGTAGTCATTTACAGTTATATACTGACTGATTTGATAGTTTTCCTTTTCCGTGCTTGAATACAATTATAAATTTTCAGCATACATAGCCAAAAATGTACTATTAATGGTTTTATCCAAGGGTACAGACATCAACTTGCAGAGTCCCATCAGTCATATGTTTCGTCAACACTACAGCCGATACGTGTAAAACAAAATGAATTTTTTTCTGACAGAAAAATACAATTGTAAATCCTACATAAAACTTGGTTTAGATCGGAATTTTTGATGATATATTTTTGGCAAACTTCTTTGTGTTCAGTTCCAGAAATATTGCTGCATACAGTGCAGTGGATGAACAACGGAATCAACACTTGATAATTCCCAGAGACACTTTCCAAATGCATTTTAGAACATTTTCAATTCAATATTCATTTCCATTCAATTGATATATCAAACTTCTTTAGCGATAATTTAAAATTTGTTTAATCATTACGATATAATTATTCTAATATTCGATAAACACCCCAGGTCATAATAAACAATAGTTATCGCAACCAAATATTAAGATAAATAAAATCCAATAAATGTTCCTAATATATTTTTATAACTCCAAAAGATAGCATTGCGCTCATGGTGTGAAATTAACCTACTGAATATGTTTTCCTCAAATACCAGTCAGTCCGAAACCAATTCCCTCAATGGGAACTAAAAAGACCTATACTTTTTTGGAACGAAGTTCCTTTACGCGGCATGCGGTATGTGTTGACTGGTAGAAATCGCCTCGTATGAAAAAAGCGTTATACCCACTCCATGCGACTTTTTTTCTCTCTGTGTCTCTTTCTATTATATACGAGTCTATGTGACAACTACACTTGGTCCTGTCAGAATTAAATGTAAACGCATTCAATGTCTATATGGGGAAAAAGGAAATGCAAAATTGATGGAATAAGGGATTTTGAACTCATTACATACAGTGATTTGATATTTCAATTCAAATACACCTTTTGCAGCAAGTTAGAAAGCCTAAGTTTCAAGTAAGGCAATGAATAATTCAATTGTGTCATTTTCTCTATATCAATCAGGTTTTTGGTGAGTTCAAGAGCAGTGAATGATCATTGTGAATGAATGAATCTGTGAAACGAAGCATTTAGAAACGGTAATTATTGAGACACGATTCCTTCAATTTTGGATCGAAAAGAATCGTTGTAACTTTCCCCGTCAAAACTTATAATATAACATGAATTCTGGTGAAAAAAACGGTGTTTTTCCAGTTTTAAATGTGATTCGGGAAATATTCTTATCAAATATCATTCGTGCAAAGATTAATCCACTCAAGCTTCGCTTTCGTGGTTTAATCAGATAATAAGACCGCAAATCGCACTCGGTAAAATTTCCAGGCAAAAAGCTTTCTCGATAAAGTCACAAAAAATCGATAAAATCCCTAGCACTTATGATATCACCCTCAATAGTTTATATGAAGTTATCCACACTTTCCCATCCACAGTTTCTGACGAGTAGACTGTCGAAAACGGGATAGAGTGAAATTTGTGTGCGGCGTTGCCAGACTTCCGGATAATTCCCACTCACGCTTTTTACACTTTTTTCAGGATATCTCATTCATAAATGCACAATCCTTGGTATTATTTTTGTTCACTGATATGCGCTCAATCATCTTATCAATACGTATTAGGTATCAAAACAATTTAGAATGCTTTTTAGACGTTTTCTTCCACACATTTCCCCTTAATAATGAATCTTTCATGAAAAACATTGTATGTATTCAATACATACAGGGAGTAAAAATAACTTGTAGAGCTCTAGGAGAATAAAGAAAGAATAAAAATAATCCTTTTTCATGAATTTCTCGATATATCTCCGTTATTTCTGCATCATCGTTGATAATTTTCTCACCAAAATGTTCGTAATAATGTTTTCAACCCATACAGGGTGTCAAATCAATTTGTAGTGCCGTAGGAAAAAAAAGTAAAAAATAAAAAGTTCTGATTTTTTATACATTTTTTTATATATCTCCGTTATTTCTGCATGCTCGTTGATTATTCTTTCGAAGAAATACTCATGATGATATTTCCGATATATACAGGGTGTCAAAACAATTTGTAGTGCCGTAGGGGAAAAAACTATTCCAGCCACGGTTTCCAAATATTCGAATATCTCCGTTATTACTGCATGATCGTTGATAATTTTTCACAAAATGTTCGTAATAATGTTTTCTACCCATACAGGGTGTCAAATCAATTTGTAGTGCCGTAGGAAAAAAAGTAACAAATAAAAAAATCTAATTTTTTATACATTTTTTCATATATATATATATATATATATATATATATATATATATATATATATATATATTATATATATATTTATATATATCTCCGTTATTTCTGCATGATCGTTGATGATTCTCTCAAGGAAATACTCACGATGATATTTCCGATATATACAGGGTGTCAAAACAATTTGTAGTGCCGTAGGGGAAAAAACAGTTCCAGCCATGGTTTCCAAATATTCGAATATCTCCGTTATTACTGCATGATCGTTGATAATTTTATTCGAATATTTGGAAACCGTGGCTGGAACTGTTTTTCCCCTACGGCACTACAAATTGTTTTGACACCCTGTATATATCGGAAATATCATCGTGAGTATTTCCTTGAAAGAATCATTTTTTTTTTTTTTTGGAATTTTTTACCCCTTTATGGGTAACAAAATTATTACGAACATTTATGTGAAAAAATTATCAACGATCATGAAGTAATAACGGAGATATTCGAATATTTGGAAACCGTGGCTGGAACTGTTTTTCCCCTACGGCACTACAAATTGTTTTGACACCTGATATATCGGAAATATTATCGTGAGTATTTCTTCGAAAGAATAATCAACGAGGATGCAGAAATAACGGAGATATATAAAAAAATGTATAAAAAATCAGAACTTTTTATTTTTTACTTTTTATCCTACGGCACTACAAATTGATTTGACACCCTGTATGGGTTGAAAACATTATTACGAACATTTTGGTGAAAAAATTATCAACGATCATGCAGAAATAACGGATATATACCGAGAAATTTATGAAAAAAGGGTTATTTTTATTCTTTCTTTATTCTCCTAGAGCTCTACAAATTATTTTTACTCCCTGTATGTATTGAATACATATAATGTTTTTCATGAAAGATTCATCATTAAGGGGAAATGTGTGGAAGAAAACGTCTAAAAAGCATTCTAAATTGTTTTGATACCTTATACGTATTGATAAGATGATTGAGCGCATATCAGTGAACAAAAATAATATCAAGGATCGTGCATTATGAATGAGATATCCTGAAAAACGTGTAAAAAGCGTGAGTGGGAATTACCCGGAAGTCTGGCAACGCCGCACACAAATTTCACTCTATCCCGTTTTCGACAGCCTACTCGTCAGAAACTGTGGATGGGAAAGTATGGATAACTTCACATAAACCCCTCAATACATGAGCGGTAGCATATCTATGCGAATATAAGTTGGATATTATCGTTGAGTGGTAATACGTGGAAGATATTTTCGTTCCTTTTATATTTGTATATAACGTGTGTTTAGGTGATTATATCATTTTTTGGACATAATTTCCTATAATATTGAGGAGGTTTGAGATTTGGATCGATTTTGTTGAAGAAAATTTCCTTGCCAACGTTTCGAATTTTATTAAATTCATCTTCAGGGTTCTGTAACAATAAGTTTTTGTGAGTTGAAGGGGTTAAGAAATAGTAAAAATAAAGAACCATTCGACCACAAGAATTGGAACATTTCACAGTGCTATTTCTTAACCCCTTCAACTTACAAAAACTCATTGTTACAGAGCCCTGAAGATGAATTTAATAAAATTCGAAACGTTGGCAAGGAAACAATAGTTTTTCTCCAACAAAATTGATCCAAATCCCAACAAACCTCCCCCATTTTTATATGTTTAAATGGATCACTAAACTTACCAAAAATAATTTCTTATGTTTTTTGTATACCGAAGTTGGATTAATGGTTTATATTGAATATGGGTCACGTCAATTTCATATAATATAACGAAGAGTATTATCAGGATTAAAATACCTTTTACTGTAGCGGAGGTGTTTGGAAAAAGTATATATAGGTATGTTATTGCTTGGTATTACGTAACGATTTCTACCAGTCAGCACCTACCGCAAAACGCGTAAAGGAACTTCGTCCTCCGACCGCACATATTTTTTTTCGTGAATTGAAACATCATGACAACTAGGTGGAAATGTATATGGGAGGGATGCAAAATTCCTCTGATTCGGAAAATGGAAAAAAATCAGATGTTCCAATATCTCATTAACATGACTCTTCATTCCATAGTTTTCAGCATCGACTATTTTCTTTAATCAAATGGAAAGTGGAACAGTTTATTCCATATATTTTCTCAGAACCTCATATACCCTCCCTATACCCTGTATGCTTCATACGTTTCATGAAATAACATCAACAAAAAAGATTCAGGGGAATAATCAATTCACGCCAAATATGTTATTTGCATGAACAAATATTGCGTTTATAATTAACAACCTTTGCAGGAGAATAATAACCATTTCAGCGACATAATAAGATTCATGACAACCAAGTTAGGTTAGCCAACGTGGAATCTAAAAAATATTGTTACAATGTTGCGCATAACATTTTTGGGTTGTTGTTTATGTTTCATGTTTATCGAAAAATTTAAATTCAAAGTTTGAATATAGGTACAAATTTTACACGAAATAGAGAATTTCAATTTTTCGATTTGGAGTCGTGTACACAGCAGTAGTGAATATTTATATTTTTATCGTTACCTTCACCTTTTTGTCTGGCTGATATATCTAATCCGTCATGTTATAGGTCATCGTTTATTCGAACATTCTTATTTGTAACGATTTGCCCTCTATACCGACAGCCAATAGGATATATGAGCAATATGACTATCTGAGATACCTACAAGAGCTGGCCAGTCAAAACGGACTTACTCTAAATGGCCCTGAACCATTTTGCGGCATCCGGACATGGATGAAAAACAAATCACAGGAATGATGGAACAAGTCACAGTAAATGAGATAGGCGAAAGGTTATAAAATAAGTTATACACTATATATTTTTTTTTGGAGGTTCTTGTGATGTCGATTCGATAAAAGAAATGAGAGTTTTTAGTTAGACGTTTCGCCTCTGGCCAGAGGCTTCATCAGTATTGGCTTTTTTTTATTCATTATAAGTAGGTGATATTTTGTTTAACAACATTGCTGAAAGAAACAAACATTATGACAGAATGGTACACCAAAGCAACGTGGTCAGGTAGATACCTTAATTATAACTCAAACCATCCAATGTCCCAAAAAAGGAGTGTAATAATTGGCCTAACTGATAGAGCCCTCCAACTTACTAGCTCCCCTTTTAGACACAACACATTAGAAAAAGTAAGAAATACCTTAATCAATAACAACTACCCCATAAACCTAATAAACAAAATCATAAAACAACGCACATACAAACTATACAACTCTTCAGATAAACAAAATATAACTCCACCGGAAAAATTCACCACAATACCTTACATACCAAATCTATCAGAAAACATAAGTAATATACTCCAAAAACACACCATAAAAACATGTTACAAACCAAACAACCTTCTTAAACAACTTTACACCCCTCTAAAAAGTAAAGACCTCCTGATGAAAAAATCCAGTCTCATTTATAGCATTCCTTGTAAAGATTGCAACCAAGAATACATTGGTATGACATCACAGCTATTAGAAAATAGAATAAACGGCCATAAATACATGAAGAAATCAAACACCGCTTTAAATAAACACATCATCACAGACAACCACAACCCTGACTGCCAATACAAAAATTCTAGCCTACGAAGCCAACGAAGACAAAAGAACTATCAAGGAAATTATATTTATAAAAAAAAGTAAACATGCCATCAACGGACATTAACAATTTAAGTCGAATATACCATTCCATAATATAAACAAATTAACTACGAAAACCCAAGAATAATTATCCCCTCTAAAGAAACCAAAACAGAAATGAACTAAACTTTACCCCAGTGAACCCCAACATTCCGAAGTGTCGGACAAATGAACGAAGAACAGGTACACCAACGTTGCCAGCCTTAAAATCAAAGATTCCTAATAAGTCTGTCAATCAAACAACAAAATACACAACACAAACCGAAAACTAATTATAAGAATTTGAAGTTCCACTCTCACCGAAATACAGGAATGATATCTAAACATAAAGCAATACGCTAAAATGTGTAAACAACTAGAAAATGGTTTAATAACCCTGATGTTATGCCAAGGTACGTACCGTAGCAAAAAAATTTTAATCAAAACAAACTCACATTACCACCTCAACTGTATCTCTATTGTCCCCCTTCTAATAATGTGTGTTTCTTTCAGCAATGTTGTTAAACAAAATATTACCTACTTATAATGAATAAAAAAGCCAATACTGATGAAGCCTCTGGCCAGAGGCGAAACGTCTATCTAAAAACTCTCATTTCTCTTATTGAATCTACATCCCAAGAATCTCCAAAAAATAAAATATCAACAAGATTCTAGAACCATTCTCCCCAAATATATATATATATATATATATATATATATATATATATATATATATATATATATATATATATATATATATATATATATATATATACATATATATATATATATAGTGTATATATATATGTATAGGGTGTAATCTAACTTCTTGCACACCCGCGAATGACTAGTGTATAATGCCATTTTATAACGAATTACAGTGGTTAAGAATCTGAAAAATAAATTTGAAAACATGTTCAGTTCTTTGTAAAATTAGACAACATTTTGGGTGGCGCCACCCGCCTAATTTCGACTCAGAGGAAAACTTTGCCAATTGCCGAATGCAATAAACATTTAACTCGACATTTGAATATTGTAGACTGTATAACTGATTGTTTAGTAAATGTATACATTGCAGGCTGCCTAAGATAGATATTCAATTTCACAGTGAAGAAAACCACTACCGGTTGACACAGGATATCGGGCCACCCCTGTAACTTCTGCATTCGTGAACGGATTTTCCTGAAATTCGGTACAGTTATATAAGCAACCATTTCGGATTTGATCACATTTCAATCCAATATGGCGGACTTCCGGTTTTTCTGCAAATGCCAGCAACTTTGTTTTTTCAAATAGAACACCCTGTATATTTTTAAACATTCAAGTTCAACAGACAAGTCCAAACGCTATGTCAAATGTCATTTTTTTGAAACAATTGAAATTAAAATTATTTTTTTATTTTACCTCGTGGATAAATGAGATTTGGTCAAGGCTATTCACAATGAGTCGCACATAACAGAAAAACATTTTTTTCTGAAAAATTATTTTTTATTTCATTTATTGATGAATCAATTCAGTCATATCACATTTTGATCAAAAATTCATTTTTTCCAAATGAAACCCCTATGGCCCACCTACCTGTCTCTCTAGAACATTCATTAAGGAAAAAAATTACACATCATTTTTATATTTCGGTGCAGTAACAAATTGTATACATTCAAAAATCTACAACTTGTTCATGAGTTTCCTAGCAGTTCGAATAATTTTTCAACTTAGTAAGCCGAGAATTAGTTTAGTAGAAATGTAAAATCAAAATTATAGGTTCACAAGAAGTGAACAGGTTGATATGTTATTAATTTACGGAGAATGTCTTTAAAACAGTGTCGCCGCTTGTCAGTTATACGCTGAACGATACCCACACAGAAGACACCCACAAAGAACATTTTTAAAAAATGTGGAGAGAAGATTCCGAAAAAAAACAACAATGGAGAAGATGATCGTGAGGAGGCAGAAATGAACGTTTTGCTTATGTTGATTTTGATCCAACCGCTTCGACGCGGGAATTGGAATACCAATGCAATTTAAGTCGAGAAAACGCTAGAAGAATTTTAAAAAAAACACCATTACCTTGCTTATAAGTATAACTTACACAATTAGTTGACAAGATTCAGAAATGTTGTTTTCCACAGCTTACTAAGTTGAAAAACTGCCAGAGAACTCATGAACTAGTTGTAGATTTTTGAATTTATACAATTTGTTACTGCACCGAAATACAAAAATGATATGTCATTTTTTTTCCTTAATGTATCTTCTAGAGAGACAGGTAGGTGGTCCATAGGGATTCCATTTGAAAAAAATGAATTTTTGATCAAAATGTGATGTGACAGAATTGATTAACCAGTAAGTGACACAAAAAATAATTTTTCAGAATAGCTTCAACCAAATCTCATTTATCCACGAGGTAAAATGAAAAAAACAATTTTAATTTCAATTGTTTCAAAAAAATTACATTTGACATAAGGTTTGGACTTTTTTTGACCCCGTGAACTTGAATATGTAAAAATATACAGGGTGTTTCATTTGAAAAAACAAAGTTACTGGCATTTCCAGAAAAACCGGAAATCCGCCATATTGGATTGTAATGTGATCAAATCCGAAATAGTTGCTTATATAACTGTACCAAATTTCAGAAAAATCCGTTCACGAATGCAGAAGTTACAGGGGTGGCCCGATATCCTGTGTCACCCGGTATATTCAAACTGGTGATGAAGTCAGAACTAGATGACTTCATACTCTGCTTTGAGGCACTTATCATAATTATTACAGTCAGTTGGAAGAAACGAACGACACAAACAGTATTGAAAAGGGAAACATTCGCAATTGAATATTGTTTAAAAAAAATATATCACGACCATTGTAGTGATTCAGAACACGTGAACTGAAAACACTGTTGCCATGCAAGATTCCCACATGCACGTTTTACAAAGCTGTCTACTAACGAAAGTTTGTTAGATTCTACTAGTGTTTTCTAATTGGTTGTTGGATGAAACGTCTTAATCAGCAACCAATCCGAAAACAGTACGCAAAGCGCGGGAGAATTAATTAGAACATGATTGTCTTTGTCTTTTGCTGGCTCTTAAAACTAAACACCGAGCTGTTCCGTGCGTATTTTGAAGAGTAGAAGACAAGATGAATCACACGTCACATTTATGAATGAAGTAGTAAATTTCAATTCTGGTTGGATTCTGGAGTCGCCCATCACTGTGCTGACGTTTTCGTACTAGATATATCAATGTAATATAAATTATTTTTTGATAGAATGGCAAATTTGGCAACAGTGTTCAGTGTGAAACATTCCGGATGTTTCCCATTGTTTGTGTTGTTGTTTCTCACAAGTGACTGTGATAATTATGATAATTGCTTCAAAGCAGAGTATGAAGTCAATTAGTTCTGACTTTATCACCAGTTTGAATATAGCAAGGATAGTTGTTTTCTTCACTTTGAATTCGAATATAATCTCAGGCAGTCCTCAATGTGTACAGTCACCACACAATCAGTTCAACATTCTACATTATTCAAATGACATGCGGTAATTGCCAAAGTTTTCTTCTGAGCAGGTCACCTGAAATTAAGCGGGCAGCGCGCTCTACCCAAAATTTTTTCGAGTTTTACAAAGAACAAAATATGTTTTTTTTTCAGATTTTTCCCCATTGTAATCCGTTATAAAATGGCATTATACACTCGTCGTTTACGGATGTGCAAGAGGTTATATTACACTCTGTGTATACAGGGTGTTTTAAAATTCAACACAAATATTTTAAGAGCGTACTCCTGGGGTCAAAATAAGACTTTTTTGTGTCCTAAAATTCAGTCCCTCCAAGCTACAGACATCGCAAGTTGCGCGAAAAAAACCTAAATTTCGAATTGTGGATACAATTATGCATCAAAAGTTTGGAAAGTTTATAGGCACTTGGTTTTTTGGACGCTCTTCATTTTTTGCTTCAAAAATACGGTAACTCTAATTCAAGGGGGTGAATAAGGGTTGCCTACAGTTTTTTATAGCCAACATTTTCTATTTCCGCCGAAAAAAATTAAACTTCTCCATTAAGTTGGCCATGAAAAAACCTAACATTTTTTTTAATCAGCTAACCGTTTTCGAGAAAATCGGTGGTAAATGAAAGAGGAGTATTATTAAAGTAACAAACTAAAATACTTAGTGGGCTGTGGATTCTTATTTTTATTATTATTCTGATGTTTTATGTCAAACAAACATAGCGGTATGTCATAACCGTAATGTATAATTGTGTTCACAATTAAAAATTTACGATTTTTTTCGCGCAACTTGCGATGTCTGTAGCTTAATGGGGTGAAATTTAGGACACAACGTTATGGGAAAAAAAGGTTATTTTGACATCAGAAATACGCCCTTGAAATATTTGTATTGAATTTTGTAACACCCTGTATATACAAATTTTCATGAAAATGGGGCCTATTTTGCGACCAAATAAATCGGAATTATTCTCAAAAACATTTGTCATCAATAATTGCAATTCGAATTCTACACATATTGATATATGCATCAACATGGATATCACTATAATTCACGAAATAATTTCAGATAAAAAGAAATATAACTCAGAATTTGTCATTTGTACTGCTTCATATTTTACCTCGAGAGTGTTTTCCAATTCAAAACAGTTCCGTGAAATGGTATTTCTCCTGTATGCATGAAATAATTAGACTTGTTCACGAGCATAAATATATGTTTACGGATTATTAACAATACGTAATAATGTTTTTCCAGTAGTAACAGCAATATAGGTACTGTAGATTCTCAATATATAGGGAGGTGCACTAAATCATTTGGACTTTCATGACTCTGTGATGGTAACCCACCAATTTTTCATCATGTGATATGGTATTTCAATCGTTACCTACGTAGATCTCAAAAACGTATTAAGTTAACATAATTATTATAAGATCAAATTTAACTTCCAGGAAATATTGTTACAAATAGATTGTAGATTTGTTCTTTGCGACTCATGGGCCTCTTCTCTGTGAACTTTTCAGATCTATTGTTACGCCCTCATGTTTGTTAGAGTTCCTTGTCCAGTCCCGTTTCCGTCGTTAGACTTCACAGGTCTTCCATGTATTAGGAATGTTGTGGTGTTTCCTTCCCTAAAATCGTAAACCTCACTCTTGACACAGTACGTGCACTGGTAAAATATACATATAGTTTCTTGCACAAGTCCGATGTTTTCCATGTATTTTTTGAGTCTACACTGTCGTGTTAGAATGCTCTTGTAGGGTTATCAAGAAGTCCTATAGCGGCTTGGCTTTCGGATTAGATTACAAATGAAAATGTTCCAATAAACGATGACCTATAACATGACGGGTTAGTTATATCAGCCAGACAAAAAGAACAAAGTAACGATACAAATATAAATATTTACTACTGCTGTGTATACGATTCCAAATCGAAAAAATAAAATTCTGTATTTCGCGTAAAATTTGTACAATTTTTACACGGAATACAGAATATTTAAATTTTTCTATAAATATATAATTGAGAGCAATGACAAAACATAAACAACTACCCAAAAATATTTTGCGCATTAATAATATTTTATACATTTCACGTTGGCTAACCTTGCTAACCTAAGTTGGTGGAACATTTTGTTCTCATGTTAAATCTTATTTTGTCGCTGAAACGGTTATTATTCTCATGCAAAGGTTTTCAATTGTAATCGCAATATTTTGTTCGTGCAAATAACATATTCGGCGTGCATTGATTATCCCCCTGAATTAATTTATCTTTTTCGTTAATGTTATTTCATGAAACGTATGGAGCATACAGGGTATTCGCTGTGTGCATTAGGCTGGAGGGGATAGATGAAACTATGACAGCGCCCATGGTGGCAGAAGTAGGTAATGATCCTGGTAATCACTAATCACAAGCTGAAAACTTTCAGTTTCTGAGGTCTCCCCGTTTATTCTCAAATCCCTTAAAAATATTGTACCATACTTCAGATGAATAAACATTATTACTATCGTAGTGGCAACGGTCACGGTTGGGTAGTATAACAACAATCATAAATATAATAACAATGAGCCCTCGCTATTGCTGTGTAGTCGATTGCAAAACTGCATCACAAAAACTGCAGCAATATTCTGTTATTCCACGATATTTCAACCCCTAATTCCGGGACGTGAGGTTTTCATTCGATAAATATTTGAGATGTTTTCTATTTGATCGTCTAGAAGTGGCCAAGTTCCGTGGGACGGTGTTAGCCGCTGATAGAAAGCAAATAGCGACTTAAACTGCGAGTTCGGGAACGCCTGGACGATGTTGTAAACTGATTAATCAGCCTTATGAAGAGAGGACAGAGATACTTTTGATGTCTTTCCAAGTTGTCTATGAAACATGGCATTATATCAGGACAAAGTACCTCGCTGAGGATTATTAATTTGTGTTTTAATTTTCACGAACTGGCAGTTCAAGTACTAAGAGTAAACATCGTTACTTGTACGGTATAAGCAATACCCAATATTTTGTGGACAAGTATACGTGTTAGAGAGTGTTGAACGTGTTTGTATTATTTAGGGACCGTTCTTACATCCTTGCAAGGGTAAAAGTGGGATCCCATATTCCGGTACAATTGTGAACCTCATACCTTTTCTGACTATCATATTATTTGAGAATTTCATTAAATAGTTTTGCGTTGAATCTTATATGGGTACTTTTTTAATTTGTTAAACTACTTGGCTCCCTCACTTCTTTTATGTTCTCAAGAGCTTATGAACCTGCGACCTTAATAAACTAACGAGCAAGCACATTACTTGCCGTGCCTAAAAGTACACAGAAGTAGCATTACTTTATGATATTCAAAATATCATAACTTTACATGGATAACCTCCAAATGCGGTGAACTATCGTATCAAAACACATATTTTTTATCATTTACTTACTTTTTTCTTTGACAGAAAAAAACTTCGATTCATCTGGAACTAGCAGGGAGCACAAAATTGTTACATCGTGGAAGATTATTTAGAAATTGTTAAAAAATTGAAATTGTTAGATAGTGAGTATTGGAAATAAAACAGGAAAACTTCAGCTATCGAGTCACTAGAGGGCATTACCAGTCTTGCACACAGCGCATAGGGAGGGTATATGAGGTTCTGAGAAAATATACGAAATAAACTGTTCCACTTTCCACTTAATTAAAGAAAATAGTCGATGCTGAAAACTATCAAATGAAGAGTCTTGTGAATAAAATATTGAAACATCTATTTTTTTTTCTATTTTCCGAATCAGAGGAATTTTGTATCCTTCCCATATACATTCCCACCTAGTTTTCCTAATGTTTCAATTCAAGAAAAAAGGGTATAGCCGTTTTCAGTTCCTATCAAGGGCATCGACTTCGAACTGATTGTTGTTTGAGGGAAAAATATTCAGTAAATTCATTTCAAACTATGAGCGAAATGGCATTTTTTGGAATTATAGAAATATATGGGTAATTTTTATTGAATTTCATTTTTCACTTGTATCATCCTGTATAATTGGTTACGATAAATATTGTTTATATGACTTGACGTGTTTTTCGAATCTGAGTATAATTATTGCGCAATTATCAGTTGTAATATCATAAGAGTGAGAATAAAGTAAAAATAATTCAACAGATTTTCGAAAACTTGTTTCCAGGCAATAGACAGGAGAGCCCAACGAACTCGAGTGGCTATTGCCAAATGGTAACAAGTCTCAGAAAGAAATCTGGAGAATTATTTTCTACTTTATCGAACTCTCGTGTGGTATTCTATAGATTATTTTTTTATGTTACGATCATAAACACATTTCCTGGCACAATGATACAATGTACTAAACCGGTTTTGATTAATTTCTCACTTTTCATGCGAATTGATGACAGACGTCAAATTAAAAATATACGTTGACAATAAAAACCAAATACCTACCTCAAATTATTCCCGTGGCAATTTTCTGGGTAGAATATTCCCACTATAATAATGTTCGCTGTCGGGGTATTTTTGAATAAATTTGGTCTCGTGAATTTATACATCAAAATTGACAAAAATATCAAAGGATACTAACCAAAATATCCATCACTTGTGATATAACTATTGATCTTTCATCTCTATTTGTGAAGAAGAGCGCAAATACTAATTTTCATGACTCTAATTTCAAAACCAACCGTACTTTCACTTTCACCCCCCTTCTCATCCATGTTTTCACCGCTATATTCCATTATAAAAAAATATGGTGTAAAAATCATGGCTCTTCGATCCAGCGGTTTGGTTTGGGCGTTGATCGTATATCAGTCAATCAGTTAGTCAGGACATGTAATTATACAGGGTGTAATCTACCCTCTTGCACACCCGCTAACAGTTGATAGTCCATCAAAAAATAAATAGATTTTCCCTTTGAAATTTCAACGAAAGGTCATTAATAAACCAGAAAAAAAAAATTTTTACCAAAACTTCGCTGTATCGGGTTTCACAAAATTTGGATTAATAAAAAAAGTTTTTATTTTTATTTTTTCAAACTTTTTTTCGAATGTTTAACCATTGTAATCCGTTATAAAATGGCATTATACACTCGTTATTCACGGGTGTGCAAGAGGGTAGATTACACCCTGTATATGTACATATTACCCCAAATATGAGGTGGCTGCTGTGAACCGTTGAAGAGATCCCTCGACTGTCTTCCGTCTCCATCATCAGATCAACTCCGGGCCTCCATTATGTCATCAGAACTACATATGTGTGCCAAGTTTAGACAGAATCGGTTCACAGGTGTACAATCAATTCATTTTCCCCAATTTTTCTACTCTTAGGGGTTTATTTTTTTCTCAAATGGGACCAACTTCAAAGCATACTCTATACAATAACAAAAAATCATCTAAATCGGATAACCCAGTACAAAGTTATGCGTGGTAGAATCGGTAAAAATTCAGTGGGTGAACCAACAATCATCCCCCATTTTCCTACCCTTAGGAGTGGATTTTTTATTTCAAGTCCAAATCGGACCAATCATCAAAAATCGGAATACTTTGTGAAAATGTATGCGTGGTCAAAAAAAAAAAATATACGCGTCGACTGAGAACCTCATTTTTTTTCGTCGGTTTTACTTCGCCCAGATAAATAAATGAATACCTGGAGAGCCCACTTCTCCTAGTTTTCATATGGTGACCCCTCTTCTCTTATTGCTGTATGAACTTTATCGATATATATATATATATATATTAGTGGCTATTGATATATGTTTATGGAAGTTCAACCTTCGATCTGGATGGACCCCCAGGTATTTCACCGAGGGCGTGTCCGTCACCTCGACTTCTTTAGTGTGCCGAAGTCTGTCGTCCTTTCACGGCGCCTCGCCCTGGTTTACTTCTGGGCAACCCTGTATGTTTGTTTATCTGAAGTGGCTTTCATTATCGGTAATATGTGTTTCCAGTGATAATTAAGGAATATTTCCAATTGACTTGTCTGAATCGACGATTGCTTATATTATTCAAGGTTTTTCCAACTGATAAACTGAGGTACCTTGCAATTATAGCGATAAAAACTAGTTTTTGCAAAACCAAGAATATTTTCATCGCGTATTCGAAATCTAATCAGCTACCAGACATTCCTCTTGAATATGTGAGCACCAATGACCAAAAAAATAAAATATTTAAAAGAAATGACACAGAGTGTAGTCGAAGTGTAAAGGCAAAAGTATTTCAAACATATTTTTTCCAATTACTTCCTTCTTCATCCTCTTCAGATTCTCCAATGAATATGTTGTTCATGAGAGAAAGAGGATCTGATAGCTCATTTATGTTACCAAGATGTCAGAGGATCGTTCATTCTAGTTCTAAAGTAGGCCCTCAACACTTGTGAATATATTATAGAACAAGTTCTGATTTTATTATTCACTTTGTGGAAACTATTATTGGCACCAACAAAATATCTTTCAAGATACATCACTTCATTGACAAAGTGGAAAAATAATTGTCTTGGAGGCCCAAGAACTTCCAAGGTTATTTTCAATTATAAATTTACCTGATTTATAATCCACAAATAGATTTTCAAAATGAGAACAGACATATTCCTGTGCATTTTTGGAATTTCTTCCGCCTGGAAGTAAAAATTATTATCCATTCTGAAGGGGCAAATTTGGTGCGAAACGTTCTGGGTTTTTCAAAATTGAAATATGCGAATGAATTTTCAATTCAATTCTTACCTCCAGGGGAGACAAGACAAGAAATGCTGAGGAATATAGTGCGACCACTCCAAAAATTATTATGGTAGTGCATAAATACTTTAGTAAACGCAAATCTGCATTATTTTACACCTACCCATTTTTCACAAAGTTCGAATGTCAGGTCCATAATAAAACATACCCTCCATCTGTTGCTCTGAACCATTTCGTCTATCGAAGAAAAAATCGATAATTTAATAAAAGGTAAGCAGACGGAGTACATGGAGATTCAACTGATTTTCCCAAAAATTCATTATTTCGGTTATCACAGAAAGTTTTGATCGATAATTGAAATTATTTTCTGAATATCATGTTATTATAAACAGCCCAGCTCTCACGAATGTCTTCTTTTTTTCTCGTTTTTCTTATAAGCCCAACTTCTTTGATTCATAATAATTCATTACGTAATGAACATGATGAAATAATTCGTTCAGGACCATTATTATTGCTACAAACGAATAAATTCCAAATAAAAGAAACCCACATGGCGAACAAAAAATTTGAATTCATTGGCAAACATCAACAGTATTAAACTGTGACATTTTATTTTCATTTACATTTCAGAGAAACATTCTTCATATCATAGTTGTGGGGCGAAAGAAGTCCTACTCACATTGTTGCCAAATCCACTACACAACAGCTGATTCCCTTTGAAACTTTGCTGTTTTTTCTTAAAACTTGTTTTTCATAAAACTGTTTTTTTCCTTGAACATCTGGCCCAACCCAACCCGGAGTCAAACCCAAACCTCACTATCTTTTTTTTTCAACTAACTTTAACACAAAAAACAACCCAAAAACAATAAAACTGAAAATTTTGGCCAACATCTCTGTAATTTCTTTATTTTTACTATATTTTTCAAGAAAATACCAATTTTTACTTTTTGACTTTTTACTTGACAATCAACAACAACAACTCTTTTTCCCAAAAACATAGCAACAGTGAAAAATATATACAGGGACACACAATAGATAAAACAATAAAACAACTATGAAATAATCCATAACATCCTCCCCACCGTGAATATTTTCAGGAATTTTCACAATTTTCAATGTCAATCCTACAAATTCTTGTCACAGGACGGTTGAAGATCCCTGTAGACGTTTGTACTTCAACAACTCTGACGACTTCATCTTTCCCGGGAAAAACAGCTATTACTCTACCCAATGGCCAGGAATTTCTGGGCAAATTTCCATCCGCCAGAACGACTACATGGCCAACTGCCACGGGCTTGCCATCCTTATTCCACTTTGCTCGCCTTGACAATGTGGGTAGATACTCTTTGATCCATCGTGTCCAAAATATGTCTGCCAATCTCTGGGATTTCTTCCATTGCTTTCGGGGATCTTGATCTTCAAAGCTCACTGGAAACGAACTCTTTGAGGGTGAACCGATGAGAAGATGGTTTGGCGTCAAACAACCAGGATCAGAAGGGTCTACCGAAATGATGTGAGTTAATGGTCTGCTATTGACTACATATTCGGCTTCCGCAAACAAAGTTAACAAAGTTTCATCCTTCAATCCTTCTTCTTTCAATGTAACCCCCAAAATTTTCTTGACTGCTTTTCTTTCACTTCCATCATCTAACTGAAATTCGGATGCATCAAAATCGGGTGGCCATTTATTCGGATTTCTTAGAAAATCAGGTCCTCGAAACCAACGACTATCGTTATTTGAGCAAATATGTAACGAATTCATTATCCTTGTTGCATCATCAGCTACGTTGAGATTGGTGGGAACATATCTCCATTGGGCTGCTTCTGTCAGCTCCTGTATTTCACCAATTCTGTGTGCAACAAATTGCTTATAATTCCTGCCGTCACCTTTGATCCAGCACAAGACGGTTTTAGAATCTGTCCATAAAAAAGAATTCGTTATAGGAATATCGATTTCTTTCGAAATGGTACATAACAGTCGGCTTCCCATTACTGCAGCCTGTAACTCCAGCCTTGAACTGAAATAGGTTTCAACGGACCACTCTCGCCTTAGCTGCAATGAAGGAAACTACGATGTTAGTTTCAAAACCATTCTCAAGTAGGCCACTACTGCAAAAGCTACTTCACTGCCATCACAAAATATATAAATTTCAATTGAAGTAGCACCTGGAAGAAGAGGTGAATAGCAACGAGAAATCCTAACAAAATGAATTGATCTAAGACATTTCAACCATTCTAGCCACTTTTGATGGATAGTTGTTGGAATGGCGTCATCCCACCCAATGCCACTCCGCCATATCGCCTGCAGAATGATTTTACCCTGGATGGTCAAACATGTCAAAAAATCCTAGGATCGAAAACTGACATCACCAACTGCAAGACTTGACGTTTGGTAGGAATATCCGAACCATGGACTATTTTCTCAAGGACTTTATGAAAAACCACTTTGAATGTGAAGGAATCAGTTTTCACATCCCACCATACTCCCAAAACACGATCCAATGACGATTTATTGAAATATTTTTCGACGTGTTCATTTCCGTATTTTTTCGATAACCAAGGGGGAATTCAATGACCAATTAACAATATTGAAACCACCGTTTTTGTGAAGTTCGATTATTCTATCAATTTTAGTGAGTGCTCCTTGTTCTGTATTACAGCAATCCAAATAATCATCAACATAAAAAAATTCCGTTCAACATCTTTTATCAAACGGGAAATTTCGATTGTCTCGCATTCAAATTTTTAACGTATTGTGCAGAACATGGAGAACAAGAAGCACCAAACATCATCACCTGTAACTCATATATATCTGCGTCCTTCTCTGATCACCATCGCGCCAGAGAAACCGCTGGGCATATGTATCTTCCTTTCGAATTTAACCCGATGAAACATCTCAGCGATGTCTCCGCAGAAGCCCCATTTAGATCGTCGAAAACGCATCAGCAACCTGGTACAAAACCGAAGCTTGGCCCCCGGGGGGTTTCATTGAGACCGATACCCCTGACTTTTGGGGGCGTCGAAAAAAAAGGCTAATTTTTTGGTTTTGGTTAAAACGGCGAAATGAGGAGATACCATATTCCCGGGTTGGGGTTCCGACCCCATTTTAATATACCCTTTAATTGGTAATTTTATTTTTGGCAAATGTCCAAAATAGTTTTTTCAACATTTTCCTTTTTAAAACAAAGCAACCTTCTGAATGCGTTCGTTTTACTTTCTGGCAAATCAACTTTTTTTTTCCAAATCAACCCCGTTTCATCCCTTTTTTTAGTTGCTAAATTTTGGGGGGTTTTTTTCCAAAAAAAATAAAGGGGGCCCCCAAATGATCAGAGTTGATTTTTTCCCCCTTTCCCCCGAAAACCCCAAAAAGATTCCGTTGAGAAAGACCCCCGATTGAACGATTCAGTTTATAAAACATTACTACAAGTACAAATTTTTAAAAATTTTATTGAAAATTATTTTGGCCATTTCCCCCGGGGTATTTCCTTTTAAAAAACCCCCCCCAAAATTTTTTGGTTCCCCGGGGCAAACGGGGGCCCCGGGTAAATTTTTTTGTACCGTTAGATGAATATTGTCCTGACCAATAAGTAAAATTGGTTTTTAAGGGCCTTTTATTTTGGGATAGGAAAACCCCTTTGGAGATGAATAGGGTTTTGGGGGAAAATTATCCATGATTATGGTTTGGGAAGGTAATGCAAATTTTCTGTTCTTAATCCATTCATTTTAAAAAATTTTAGCCCCATCTTTTAAAAACCCAAATTTTCCCCCAATCGATACATTGAGAATTATCATTGTAAGAAGTCAAAATTTTTAGCCCATCGCATGCAAAAAAGGGTTTTGTTTTTCCTGATAACCTTAATTCCGCTGATCTTTCTTTCCCCCCAAAAAATTGGGGTTGGGTCCTTCATCGAACAAAAAGGAGGTATTCCCCCAAAAAAACCCTTTGGGGGCCCCCAAATTTTTTTAGGAGCTACCCCGGGGAGAACCCTTTTGGGAAATTTTTATTTTTGGGGGTGACCCTTCGGAAAAACTTTATCGGACTGTTCGTTTTAAAAACATTTGCAACTTTTTTTTTTCAGAAAGGGGGGGATGGCGTAGTTTACCCTCCTTTAAAACAACGGGTTTTTATTTGCAGAAAAGTTTTGAATGACCTTTTTTAAAAAAAAAAAACTTTTTTTTTTGTATATTTTTTACCAACAAAAATCTATATTGTCATTTTTTTTTTCGGAAATTTTTTAAAAAATATGACCCGCTTCATTACTTGGACATTTGAATTCATCGATGTTTTTTTGAATAAAAATTTTTGGGGCGTGAATTATTTATATTTTTTTTTTTTTTAAAAAATTTGTGGGGTTTTTTTTGGGCTTAAAAATGAGGGGAAAACACTTCGTTTTTTTCCCGTTACCAAAAAAATTTTTAAAATTACCAAAACCCCTTTTTTTTTCAATCACTTTTCCCCTTTTTTAATTTTATGCTTTGGGTATTTTTGGGGGCCAACTGCTCTAGTAAAAGGGGGTTTTTGGGGAAATTTCTTGCTTAAAAAATTTTTTTCCCAAAGTGGCCCCAAAAGGGTTTTTGGGGGTGACATAAAAAAATTTAAAAAAAAAATATTAAAAAAAACCGTCTCTAAAATTTTGAAAAATTTTTAACTTTTAAAAAAAATTTGATATATTCTGGGGGACCCCCAAAAACATTTTAAAAAAATCAATAACATAAAAAATTTTTTTGGGTTTTAAAAAACTTTTACCGCTTAAAAAACTTTTTCAAACTTTTTTTTAAATTTAAAAAATTTCTTTATCCTCCGGGTATTGGGTACATCCCCGGGGTTTTTTATGGAACGACCAATGAATAACGGCCAATCTTTTGGTTTTTCCAAAATTTTTAAAATGGAAAAAATCTCATCAAAAATTTATTTCTTCCCCCCAAAAACTCTTTACAGCATCAGGGGTGACATTACATAATTTTGACAAGGATTTTTTTTTTAAAAATTTTTTTTCTAAGGGAAAATTTTTGTTTTTTTAATTTTTTCCCGTTTTTTTATGGAGGATGATCCCCGAATGCATTTTACATTTATTCCCCCCCTTCTTGGCACCCCCGTTTTCCTTTTACTCTCCTAAAAAATTTTTGTCAATTTCCCCGAAATTTTTTGGGTTGGGCACAATTTTTCCCCCCCTTTAATTTCAACCTTAGCTCCCTTTTTTGGGAAATCCAAAAAAATTTTTATTTTTATTTTTTTTTTTTTTCATCAATACCCGGGGGCCTCCCCCAACGCCAAACGCCTTTCCCCAACCCCCTTTGAAGATAATTTTTGGGCCTTTTTTGATTTCTTTCCCAAAATTGTCGGGGGGAAACTTTATACTTTATTAAATTTTTGTTTATCCTGGGGAAATCCCTATTTTTGTTTTTCCAAAAATTTTTTTTGTTGAATTTTTTTTTCCCCTTTTTTATTCTTCCATAGGTGAATATTTTTTTTTCCCCTTTAATTTTGGGGGCCCTTGTTTTTTTTGAAGATTTTTAAAAAATTTTAAAAACCCCCTTAGATTGACCCCCATCTTGGGGAAAAAATCCCGTATATTTCCTTTTTGGGGGCCAAAAAGGGGGGGTAGAAAAAAAATTTTAAAAATCAAAAAATTTTTGTTCTTGTTTTTTTTGGACTTTTTAAAATTTTTTTGGACATAGTTTTACAAAAAATTTAATTTTTTTGGACTATTTTTTTTTCCCATTTTGGGTTTTTTAAATTCCCTAAAAAAGGGGGATGTAATTTCTTTTTTTTTCTATATTTTTTTTGAAAAAAACCCCTTTTTTTTTTTACTTTTTCTTTCAAAGACCAAAAAACCTTTTTTTCCCCAAAAAAAAAAAGTGAAAAAAATTTACGGGAAAAACAAATGGGTAAAAAAAATCAAAAAAAATTTTATATAAAAAACAAATAGAAAAGTAGATAATCATATTTTTTAAACGGTAATAGTTGAAGAAGGTGGTTTTTGGAAGTAATCAAAAAAAAGTAGGTAGTAATTAGTAGATTTCACCAAAAAATTTAAAAAAATTTTTTAAAAAATTTAAACCGAATAGGGAATTTGAAATTTTAAAAAAAAAAACCCTTTTTTTTTTAAAAAATTGAAAAATTTGGGTCGGCGCCAAACAAACAATAACAAGATCTTAAATTCCAAAAAATTATAGAAGTCACCGCGAACTCGATGCCATCTTTTGCCTTACCAAATTTCTTTTGTTTGTTTTTTGGGTCATCAAAATTTTACTTCATTAGTTTGGGAGCTTAGGTATTGGACTAAAAGGGTTTATTTTTTTTTACTTTTCAGTTCCATATTTCTCGGTTTTTTTTTTTGTTAAAATTTTTAACCCCCAAAAAAAAAAGGAGGGGGGTTTCAGTCGAGGGTATATTTTTCTATGTTGACCACGCATAACTTTTCACACAGCAGTTCTATTCCGATGATTCTTTTCCTTGGGGATGGGGTTTACCCGAAGTTGGTCCCATTTGAATTTGAAAAAAAAATCCGCCCCTAAGGGTAGAAAAAGAAGGATATTGATCGTTCACCCTCTGAATTTTTGGGCCGTTAACCGATTCATCAGGATTACCTTGTATGGTTTTTCCCAATTTGGGTCATTATTTTTTTTTAGAATATGCCTTATAGTTGATCATTTCCAATTTGGGAATGGAAAGATCCACCTTGGGTAAAAAAATGGGAATGATTGATTTTTTACTTTGAACATTAAATTTAAGTTGACATTGACAGATCCTCCTAATCCGTCTAAAACATTCTATGAAAGGATGGAATTATATACAAAATGGAATTATATACAAAATCAACTAACCAGAACTTTTAAAAATAATTTTTTTTTAAATAACAAAAAGTTGAAAAGAAAACATATTATTTAACAGAAGTTGAAGTAAGTAATAAAAATTAAGTAGGTAGTAATTAGTAGATTTCAGCAAAAAAATTTTCAAAAAAAAACTTTTTCACAAACAATTAAACCGACGAAAAATAAAAAAAACATTCTTAGTCTTAATGATAATTTGGTCCCAAAAAATGTGAGTAAAATTTTTAGTCGGGCCCCAAAAAAAAACTGAATTGAATCTAAAGGTAAAATGATTTCTTTTCCGTTGATTTTTCGTCTGTTTAATTTTTTTGTGAAAAAGTTTTTGTAATACTATTCAATAAATCCAGCACTATCACTCAAAAAAGGACGTAGAATGCATCGCTGTTTTTCATTTTCTAGAAATGTAAAGATGTACTGGAAATGCATGGAAAAGAATTATAACATGAGCCAGAAACTGCAGACTACCACATAAATATTTATTTTCCTGGCTTTCAATTCAATAACTCCCGCACAATCACCCAAAATGAACGGAGAATGCTGCGTTGTCTTTCCCGAAATAGTTATGTTGTTGAAAAATATAACGAATATAAATAATAGCACATCCAGAAATTGCAGATCATTACATAAATAATTAATAAAGTAAGCCTTTTAGAGACAAGCTTTATTCAAATGCGCTTAAAAGTAAAAATAATTGCTTTGGATGTACGACGCAGGTTATTTAGTGAGTTATAGATTCAATGTTTTTCGCGCAAAGTTTTCAGTTCGAATACAAAAGCGACAAGCTTTTCAATCTATAACTCACGGAATGATATCGCACATCCAAAAGCAATTTTCTTTTACAGCGCATTTGAATAAAACTTTTCTTTAAAAATTTTTTTAAATTTTTTTATTTTCTTTTTGTAAGTACGCCTCAATCTATGTATTTTTGTTAATGCATCGTCATTATGAGGCTTTTTTCCTGTAAGTTCTGGCTATCTAGTTCTTCAATGAGGAGACCATCTAAAGATTAACTCGTCCGCCATTCTGGAGCTGCCATCTTCTATTTATGAATTCTGTCAGAAAATCAATAATCTTCATATAAATTCATAATCTCCGACCCCAAAACCTCGATATACTAATTTTGAATAGAAACGGTCCATTATGAAAAAAACCTGTCCACTATCTTGGGGGCCACCATCTTAAATTTATGAATTTTGACAATAAATTCATAATATCCCGGGCCCCCAAAGCCTCCACATACCAATTTGAATGGAATCGGGCCATAATCACAGAGATCGTACGCCATCTTGGAGCCGCCATTTCGTTTTTACTCTCACAAAAAATTCCGTAATAAATTGTAAAATTTCACGTTAAACGGGCAACTTAGAAGTGGGTCAAATTCAACTTGCAAGATTTGATTACAGACAGATAGACACCGGACAGGTGAAACTAAATAAAAGCTCGTAATGAAAAAATACGTTTCGTGACTCTATATCCAAAAACTCCAGCACAATCACTCAAAATGAACGAGGGATTCTTGTTGTTTATCATTTCTTATAAATAGTAAAGGTGTGCTAGAAAATATATCGAATAGAAATCTCAACAGAGCCAGGAAATGCAGATTAATGCATAAAAATTCGTTTTCAAGTCTATACTATTTAATAAATATGACTATATGAAATGAACGGAAAATGCTTATTCCTTTATTCATTCCCAGAAGAAGTACGGTTGTAATGAAAAATTTAAACAGAAGTCATAACAGAAAATCTGGGTTATTACTTTTTTGTTAATGATCTTCCAGTTTTCTCCTAGTTGTCAGGGTAATGTATTGAATTTTGTAATTGAAAATACCCGCTCACTTCAAATAATAACTGTCATCATTTCTGGTTCTGTTATAATTTATATTCGAAATGTTTCTCAGCTAAATTCACTATATTTGGACAATGATACACAACAAAGCATTTTCCGTTCAGTTTGAGTGATTGTGCTGGGTTCATGAAATAGTAGAGTAGAGCCACGATAACTAATTTCTATGTATTAATCTGCAGTTTCTGGCTATGTTTTAATTTATATTCGACTAGCTGATACCCCCGACTTCGTCCGCGTGGAATTTATATTTTTTCTTATGTTTCACTTTGTCTCCTTCTATCTAGCTTATGCCTGTGGCTTTGGCAGCTTCCCTTTATCCTGTTTCCCGTTATCTCATTCCTCGTTATCCACCTCACCCATATCCCGTTTCCCGTCATTCCGTTTCCGTTATCCCGTTATCCGTTATCCCGTTTTCCGTTATCCGGTTTTCCGTTATCCTGTTATCCCATTCCCTTTCCCGTTTCCGTTATCCCGTTTCCCGTTGACCCATTATCGCGGTATTCTGTTATCCCGCTATCTCGTTTTTGCTTTTCGCGTTATCCCATTAGCCCCTCATCCTGTATGTATTTCATCCCGCTATGATGACGGGAATAGAGTATGTGACAATAAAACCACATTTCCTCATAACCAAGTGCAACCAATAGAAGGTGAGCTCCCATTTCAAGTATATTTATGTATATATATATATATATATATATATATATATATATATTTATATATATATATATATTTATATATATATATATACACTGTGTCCGTAAAGTATGGAACAAATTCATTTTTAGCTAAACAGGTCATTTTAAGAAATAATCCTGAAACACGTCGATTTTTTATGTCAATTTACCGTATTTTAAAATAATAATCCAATATAAATTGAATTATTCCAGTAATGACGTCCCCGTCTTTTTTTTTTAATGGAACCCCCCATTTTGTCTCAATTTTCGGATTACTCTCCCGGCTGTTTCCCAAAATGTATCACATGTTGTTTCCCAATTGGTACGGGGTTGGAAAAAAAATACAATATTTTTGTGTAGCTCATAAAGAAACGCGTAACTTTCCCTTTATTAGGTAAATTAACAATATTATAAAAAAATACTTATTGTCTAGCGGCAATTGGTTTAAATGTAACACCCCGTAGTTTGTTTCAGTTTAGAAATTTGAGCCGTTTCCAAACATGTTTGGTACTTTGGTCTAGCAGACAGAATATGACAAAAAAATTTTTTTATCTATTTAAAAAAACATAGTCGTCTATTTTTTTTGGGAAATGTCATTATTTTTTTTAGTAATTTATTGATGTTCAGTGACTTTTAGTACTACAATTTTTTTTGGTATTCGTGAATATTCGAATGATTGAGTTTTTGGAAGTAGAATGTAAAACAAAAAATTGAAATACTTATGATGTTGGGTATGGAGACAGATCATTGAACTCAGATGGAAGTGTGCAATTTTTTTTAATTATAAATTTTCCAAAAAGACTTATAACGCGTTCAACAGTCAGTAAAATTGAAACAAAATTTTCCCGAGAAATTGGTAATGTTAAAAATTACGCAAACCCAGGTCGTCCCCTGAAAATCTGATACAGCATTAGATGTTTTACTGATTTTTAAAGGGTGCCCCACACTTCTGTTCGTAAAGTTAGTCGCTATATCGGTGTTAGCAAAACAACGGTACAAAACTATTGAAGCTTGAAAAATGGCATCCTTAAAATCAAACTTGTGCAAAAATTTAAAAACAAAAATGATCCCGATAGAAGCCCAAATTTTTGCGAAAAAAATGATGGATAAATGTCACGGACCCTTTTGATACAAAACATTTTTTTTTTCTGATGAGTCCACTTTCATGTTAAAGGGGAGGTTAACCGTCGGGAATTGTAGATCCCGGGAAAAGCCCTCACTGGATGCGTGGATCATACACAAATCCCCCTAAAGGGGGGTAAAATGTATGGGCTGGAATTGCTGGAATCATCGGACCCTATTTTTTTCAAAGGAAATTTTTAAAGGGGGGCAACGTCCCTTTGGGAGTTTTTAAGGGGTATCTCGTCCCCTCTTTACGAATTTTTTCCCCAGCAGACGTAATCCTGGGGGTTTTGATGAAAGTTTATGGTTTCAACAGGATGGTGCACCCCCACATTATTTTAGATGTTAGGAAAAACCTAGATGAAATTTTTCCGAACAGGTGGATTGGTAGACGTGGACCCACTGAATGGCCAGCGAGGTCACCAGATTTTTAAAACCCCTTTTGGGTTATTTTCTGTGGGGCCATCTGGGAAAAATGTTATTTATAAAAAAGAAACCAGCAAATATTGCAGATGCCCAAAAGAAAATTCGAACAGAAATAAAAAAATATTACGCAAGGGAAAACCCTACAAAAAGGGTTTAACAAGAATTTGTACACCGTTTGGGTTAATTAAATACAGCAAGGGGTGCAGTTCGAACATTTATAAAATCATGTATTCCCGCATATTCTGTCCCTAGACAATAAGTATTTTTGATAATATTGTTAATTTACCCAATTTAAAAAATTTTACGCGTTCTTTTTGAGCACACAAAACTTTTTGTATTTTTTTCCACCCTGTACCAATTGGGAAACAACATGTGATACATTTTGGAATCAGCTCAGCTAGAGTAAAACCGAAAAAGAGACAAAATGGGGGGGGGGTGTTCCATTTAAAAAAAAGGGGACGTCATTACTCCCAACTAATTCACCCTGTATATTAGATTATTATTTTAAAAAAAACGGTAAATTAACATCAAAATCGACGTGTTTTTAGGGGTTATTTCTTAAAATGACCTTTTTTAGCTAAAAATGAATTTGTTCCATCTTTACGGACACAGTGTATATATACTATTGTGCCGCTGGACCATTCCGTAATTTTCGCGCCCCCGGTTTGTCAAAGTCGAGAATAGCTCGCAGATGGTAGATTTTTCCTCCTTGACACTTATCGTCATATTTTGGGCAACTCCCCAATATCTTTATAAATTGTAGCCTATGTTTTATTCCCCATGTATAAGTTTTATTATTGTAAAATTCCATCAAAATCCATCCAGTAGGGTTTTTTCGTGAAAAAGTAACAAAAACTTTCAAACTTTCGCGTTTATAATATTAGTAGGATATATTTTCCAGGACAACTTTTACTATTTTGGGTAATGAAAAAAATAAAACATCAATTCAAGTCTCTGAATCCCAGATGCAGGTATGGTAAAAATTTACATCACATTTCACCTTCTATGCTCACAAACAAACTGGGACATTGTCTGACATCGATGCCCATTCAAAAACTTCAAAAAAACCACTAACAAATTTAACCAGTCATTTCCCAAACGGAAGATAAAAACAAGAAACAGTGGTTTTTACAGGGATCTAAACATCAGCAACAATTCTACCTTATTACATTACATCAGAAAATTCACACGAAATATTTCTAAACTAGTAAAAAAAAGTGCCGAACTAAAATGAAGACCCACAATTAAATTTCCCAAAAAAAAAACTGTTACAAAAAAAGGCTTGGAATGGCAAAGAACAAACAAAAGAAAATTAATGATCTCAGAGGAAATAGCATAATAAAAGGAGATTCCACTGAGCCCAGATGAATTTAACGAATACTGGAAAATTTGCGATAATTTTATAAGAAGTGAACAATATTATTATTTTGAAATCTCACACTTACAAATTGAATTAGGTTTATATTCGGGGACAACTACAAAAGTTCTAGAGAAGCAGCCAAAATATTCAATCAGAAGCATCTAGACAAAGAACCTTCATTAACCTACCTTTCAAGAGTTTCAAAGAATTTTAATAAAGTGGTACTGTCGATAATTCATATAAAGTTCTCATGAAAGGCCTTGCCAATGAAGGAAATGAGGATTATTATTAGTTACCAAGAATTAATCTCAGCAAGGAAACTTGTTGTTGAGACAAGCGTTGCTAAAACATATTTAACAAATTTTCAAAAATAAACTTTTACCGTATTAAAACTAGATTTGTCAGTTGTAAAAGACGAGATTACGATATATGTTTGATTTTGTGCCTGGCTTCCAAGTTTCATTGAAGATGATCGAATTTCTTTATAAATGTTTTATTCACGATTGAAACCACATTTACAACTAATGGACAAATAGATTTCTGATATTTTTTCCACTTGGGGATAAAAGAACTCATAAACGCGGATCATATATTGATACCTTCCCAAAAAAAAATTCCATTGATATTAAACTTATATCATTGAGAATTTTCAAATGTGCACAATTCGGAAAACCAATTACAAGAAACAATGGTAAGTATGACATCATGTGAAATCAAAGGGTGACCTTGTTTATCTATAAAAAATTGACTTTTAGCGATTAAACGTGGCCGGGTTGAATTTTGATGACTCAGAGGCTCCTCTCTACATTTCAAGAGGAAATGTTCAAAATTTAAAATTGTCAAAATAATTGTAAATACTTGTTGTTCCATAGCTGTTTACAACAAATAATTGTCCGTGTCGAGTACAGTGGGGTTCTACAAGTCTATCTAAAAAGCATCGTTTGGAACAAGCATGGGGCATTATCTGCAGCTCTGAGCACTTTGTATCAAAACGCCTAATTTTCATTATGTTCGAGTGACTGGGACAACCCCAAATATTTTACCATATGCGCATATCGGTCTAATTATGTCTTCACAGAGATTAACCAGATTACAAGCCGTTTAGTATAAAACCAACATGATCCCAAATCCAAAATAAAGAATCGCCCCCAAACCCAAAAATATTGTTATGAAATTTTCTCTTTTTCCCCTACATTTCCTTTTGGGTTTATTAATCGAGTTTTTTACAGATGTCACCAATTTCAGCACACTGAAGATGAGAGTTGCAACCTTCGAAAAGCAAAGAAAATCAATGTAACAGAACCTTGAACTTAATAAATTAATTTCTGTGGGAAAACAACCC